>JAZHYW010024730.1:0-79907 GCA_037355805.1 Ixodes ricinus | reverse complement strand
GCTAGACGCTTCTTTTTTTTTTTTTCGCGGGTAGTTTGTTGATTGGCGCACAGTTTTGCACATGCTAAAAAAAAGTGACCGATTATAATTACAATTACTCTTGCTTAGAAATATTCTATTCGATTTACTCGATTGAGAACAAAGGTGATTCGCCGTTCCTTGAAAAAAGTAACCGTTACTTTTCCGATTTCTTCATACTTTCAGAACGACAGATTTTTTCCACCTGTTTGAAAACGGTTAATTTCACATGCCTATTATTGGACTAGGATCACCTAATTAGGAAGTAATCTTCTTAATCCACCAGTGTTGTTAGACGGTCCCCCTGCCGAGACTTGGTTTGAGGATTCCTTGGAACGAAACTTGTAGAAACGAAGCGCGCCATTAGATTACTCCGGAGATTGCTTCCCAATAAATGTATTGAAATGATTACAAAATTACTACAAAAACAGGTGGCAAAAATCGTGACTTTTTTTATATAAATCATATAAACCAGATTAGTTTTGTTTAAATTAGATTTATTTGATTTCAATCGGAATATTTCGATTTACATCACCGTAGTTAGAAAATCGTGACTCTTTACCAATACATGCATTTCTAAACATCGCAGATTGATAGGCCAATTCGTCCGATCACTGATGACGATGCGGAAGAAATAATTACTGTGAATTTAAGGATACACTTTAATTGATAACTTTTTTAATGTAACCCGGCATACTAGAACAGAACCAAAACAGCTTGATTTGTGTAGTTAACTAACAGCTTAATTTGTTGTTGTTGTTGCTGTTTTCGCTCTAGTTTGCTTGCAATAACAAATTACTTTTGTATATTGTTTTTTCGCGTTCTGATTTGTTGACAAAAGGACGTTGCGTAACTGGCGAACGAAGTGGAAGGTAGAAAGAAAGTTCAATGCTCCGATTTGCTTAAAAGATAATTGCTTTCTGCTCGTGTTCTGAACCTTATATAAACCTTTCTGGCGCGATGATTCTTTGATTTTAGTACAAAACACACCCACACAGAAAGCTTATAGAATGATAGCCAAACGGTAAATAAAAACTATTTTCAGAAATTATTTTCTCGAGAAAGATTTTATTTAAATCATCTGAGTAAAAATTGTCTGATTTAAATTACGATCTAAAAGGGGCCATGAAATGATTTTTCATCGGCTTCCTCCTTAGCTCTCCTCCTCAACTCAAAAGCGCTATATTTCGAGTTTTCGTACCGAAAAGCAGGCTTTTGGCCTTCTCTACCCTCTTTCTTTTTTCCCACTAAACGATATGCGATTAGTAAGATTCCAACCTAAAGTATTTTTACCCCAGCTCAAAATTCATTTTCATATTTGATTTTTCTTCATCCTGCCAAAAATTGAACGAGTAGGTGTAATTTGATTGCCTGTATTGAGTACCGTACAAGCTTACTGGCATACCTATTACTAGGGTTCCGTTATTTCGGTAACAATTAACCGACAAACCCAGAAAATTATCCCCAAGCTCGTTTTCTCAAAATCTGAGGAAACAGAAAAACCGCGAATTGGAGCTGTCCTTGTAACAAAACCGGAATCACGGAAAGAACTCTTCTAACTCCAGCTTTATTTTTTAATGGTAATCATGAACGCAGTTCCCACTGAACTGTCCGCGAGGCTACTTTTCTGCTTCGGGAACCACGTCTACTGGTCTTTTTGCTTTTGTGATCGGCACCAGAACGGTTTTTTTTTTTCGTATTCTTCGGGAAGTATTTGGGTCGTGCTCATGTTCCCTGGAAGATGAGAAATCCCATCTCCATGTCCTGTTTTCTTCAACATAATCCCCAATAAACGCCAGATTTTCTATCCAACACACACACACACAACACGCACGCGACGCACGCACGCACGCAGCAGTCAAAAAAAAAAAATCTTGCGTAAAGCATTGGTTTTTGGGGGAAAGAATAAAGCTCTAAGAAAACTCCTCCTATTTCTGAGAAAGCTAAACCCCGAAAACAGGAAACCTCACTTGAGTCCTAACCAACATTACTACAGCAACTCGATTGCTTTGGAACCTGCTAGATGAGCTTGCTTTGGAGACGTGGCTCGAGCCCCATACTTCAGAACCGAACTAAATGCGATCGAAGCGCCGCCATTTCCGCCGCAGCGGCCACTCTGGGAATTATACGGGCCTGAACGAAGAAGAGACAAACAATAAAATCTTACCTGTGTCTGCAAAGTGACCTTTCGCTGACCTCCTTCTCTCAAAACAGACTATGTACCGCCAACTGCCCAACGAAACACAAACAAACTTACGGGGGAACTGACCGCCGAGGGACAGCTGTAATTGAATCTGGGTTCCGGTGGCTCCGTTCCGGCGGACGCAAGGGGTCCGCGTTCCAAAGGCGGGTTTCCCAACTGAATTGTTCTAGTGACTTTGCTCATGAATAAGTAACTACACCACGCATACATCTTGCGAGGCAAAAAGTGCACTTTCGTGCCGCATGCTATAACAAGTAACCGTATGAGAGTCCGCGTTAACTGTATCCAAGTGCATCGTAAATTAAAGCAAGTGCATTAAAGGGGTACTACAACGAAATTTCGGCGCTTATTTTTTGGTCTATAAGTGTTCAAAGGAGCAGTATCACATCGGACACACAAATATCTTGTTAAAAAAGACAGGAAAAGGAATTTTAAAACGAATTAAACGGTTAGCAAAGAGCACCTGCCGGATGTCTCTAAAGTCTCGTTTGTAATGCCCGTCTAGGAACCTTGACAGGTAGTTACGATAACTGTCTCGCCAAGAACTATACTTGCTTTGAACCTGACGTCATCCCGACAGCTCTACGGCCAGCACAAGAGGAGAAAAGATGGAGGAACTCCCCAGTCAACGGAACTCTTTTTTGTGTGTCCCAGACAACCCGCCACTCAAAATTCACACAAAAGCAGCTTTCCGGTTGGTTGTGGTGGCCCAATCGTTGGCGTGCTTCGACCACTTCGGTGGCTGCAACGGCTCGGGCATCCTGACGACGTCAGCCTCGTCGCAGCTTTGCTCATCCGGAGACAGACTACGTCACGATTGCGCCGGATTTGACACGTGCCCTCCGCTGGCTGCTCTCCGAGCGCTTGCCAGAGATGTATAACGATAAATACAACCATCAGGCTCAAAATACAAACGTGCGATTGTCATATACCGATATTGTGGATCATATTCAGCCTATTTGTGAACACAAGGGGTATATTTCAAATTTCGTTGACGAATTCCTTTAAACGAAGCAACGTAAATAGGGAGTTTTCGTAGACCGCGTTTCCCCCTCCGCTAAGCCCTCCTCAACGAAGAAGCCGCTAATGCGCCTGCGCGCCGATGGCCTTGACTGTAGAGTTCCGGGTATCGTAGCGGGTTGCGGAGGGCGTTGCGATAAGGCGAAAACCATCTACGAAAACTCCCTAATGTGTGAGCTTACGTTTATAGCTCGTTGCTTAGTCTGCTTCCCATTCCTTTAGGAAGGAACTGGACGACTATAAACTACCTCTCACCCTCTTCCAAATATAAAAAAAATATATTCACTGGACGCCCTATTTTAGTGCAGCGTTCGCTGGGCGTGCTCAGAATGAGCTCACACCTATAGGTTCCCAAGACCGGCAACCTCGGTGGCGTGGAATGAATGTTGCATAAGCATCGTAGAAGCCCTCCGTCAGAGCATGACACTGAGAAGCCAAGTGATGCGCGGAACTGACTTCTTGAAGCTAGATTCGTATTGTCCTTTTATTTAGACAGGGTAACAGTATAGCTATTAACGCGGGAAACGGACCATTGTTTCACGAGCTGATTGGCGACAATCGAGTCAGCGCAGTCCTGTACCGGGCTCAAACCGTCCCGTACTAATTCAATTGAGCGAAGAATTAAGGGTGGGTGTGCGTGCGGAAGGTAACGGGAAACATTCCCGCTATCGTATAGCGCCAGGTGTCTATTTGCGCGGCGGGGAGACAACGGATAGCAATTAAGGCCCACGTTGGGCGCCAAATGTGTGTCTTCGCCGGTGTCCATTACGTCGGCGTGGCTGCCCCCTGTCAACAGTAACGAGATAGGCTCGCCCGCCCGGCTTTATCCCCTCAAAAAGCCCTCCTACCCTATAGAAAACGCGTCTCGTGAGTCGATGAGTTTTTTATTCGTTTGTGCTTCTTTCGTTTTAATTAGAGCGCTCCCCCGCTTTTGTGCGAAGAACGGTAATTGGATGCGTTGGTGGTTGATAGCGTGCGGTGGGTTTACGGTGCCTGGAGGCTGGAACGATTTTTCTACTGGTGTGTCTAGTGTCCTATGGCCCCCATATATCGAAACTGGTCCCGAAGTGGCAACATGTGACGCAACAGACGCCGGCGTGGCATGCTGTCGGACGTCGCGATCCTGGCGGTTGGTGATGCCCCGGCAAACAGTACGAGTGACCGCTAGTGGCGCTGTCATCGCGGCGTCCCAATAACTCCTGGCAGCAGGATGTTCCGTGGACTGGAGTGCTGGAGAGCGACCCTCAGCCGAACAGGCGTCCGTCACATCCACCGCCGCTGCTGTCACACCGCCAGGATAGCAACCGGTGACAACGTGACACTTACATTACGTCATCAGGCGCAAATCGAGGGACTACTTTTGTGGTACGTAAACACACCTGTCGGAAATGCGTATCAGGCCCCACAGTGTGATGAACGCGGTTTCGAAATAGTGAAACGAAGTTAGTGGGGTTAGAATGCGACCCAGCAGAAGCTGCCTACATCGGCAGAGGACGGAAACTCACGACCGCCCGGCAGTAAGCGTATACAACCGGCGGAAGACTGATCACCGCCGGTTGAAATCGCATTACAGTCTGGCGCCCGCTTACTAGAACAAACGAGGCTTAGCGTACGGCTAGTGCACTCGCGACGCAATCCGAATTGAAACGGGGAGGTGAGTAGGAGACATTTAATTAGATGAGCGGTTTGAGTTTTTTCGTTCGGTGTTGGCGCGCGTCAGTCGCGGGTTTCAGAAGCCGCGCGCTCTTTCCTGCCTGCAGTCTGCGTAAAATTGTTTCGAGGAAACACTACGTAACGTTTTCTCAGCAGCCTTATTAGGGAGTTTTGGTAGATCGTTTCCGCTGTCCCGCAACCCTCTCCGCAACCCGCTACGAGATCCGGGTTTCTTCAGTCGAGGCCGTCGGCGCGCAGGCGCAGCAGTGGCTTCTTTGTTGCGGAGGGCTTAGGGAGGGGAAACGCGGTCTACGAAAACTCCCTATTACGGAGTTTTCGTAGACCGCGTTTCCCGCAGCCCTCCGCTAAGCCCTCCGCAAAGAAGAAGCTGCTACTGCGCCTGCGCGCCGATGGCCTCGACTGAAGAAACCCGGATCTCGTAGCGGGTTGCAGAGGGCGTTGCGGGACGGCGAAAACGAACTACGAAAACTCCCTGTTGAGCGGTTCTTAACATGGTACACCTTAAAAGTACGATGCCTTCAACTTGGAATATGCGTGTCGGATTTCCGCAACCGTTTGAATCTGGCGTCCACATTTTGCTTTGTTTACTATATATATAGGCCCTTATTCAGAAGTGTGCTCCAACATGCAGTATGTTGCTGCACCAATTCTTCGAGTCCGCCATTGTTTGGGTGCGTACTCTGAGCATGTCATTGGACACGAGGGTTGCTGCGGCAGCGTTCGGCGTGAACTCGGCTTGGCTCGTATTGGACCCGAGCGCTGCGTCAGCGCTCGGTGAGCACTCGGACCCAATCACGCGCTTCGTGTCCAAGCAATGGCGACCGCCAATGTTCTCGTCCGAAAGGGCTCGCGGACCGTTAACGGTCAGGGTTGAACAGGTAGAGCCTTGGTTTGCTATCGAGGCTTAACCTGCCTTGTCACAATTATTTGACTATGTGCATTCATATAATCACTACTACGTTTGGTAATAGTATATATGCTCTTGCTGTACATATCTGGTGGCGTTGCAGACCTTGACTTCCGTAACAAGCGGCAATGATAAAATAATGTCAACCCACGTACCTCCGCAACCTCCCACAACACGCAGGCATGTGGGTAATAACGTTGTAAACGAGGTTTGTTTCGTTGAGTTAGGTCGGACTGCTCATAATGTTATGAAACCGTCTGCTTCTCTTTTTGTCTGCATTTTTGGTTGTTTGCACGGTTCTGGCTAAACAGAAGTGTGAGCATATTCCTGCTGAAACGCCTTTGCAGTGTGCGACCACCCGCTCGATCAAAGCTCAAAGACGAGCGCTCGCGCCCATGCATTTTTCGGTACTGCATGCAAGTATACACCGTTCATACGTAAGCTGACAGTGCGTCAAATCTACATGGCAGGAGACCTCAGCTTTGAGACGTTGCGCTCACGCTTGAAAGACCCCGTTTCAAGGGAGCTTTCGTAGATCGGTTCCTTACCTCCGGATCTCCTAGCAGAGGTGGACGCTACTACTGAGCATGCGCACCGCTAGCTTTGTCTGCAGAATATCGAGGATCATGTCTGGTCGGCGTTAGCTTGCGGGATGGCGGATGTGGTTGCAGCTTTCGGTGCCTTGTCAGCTTACAGGTGAACGGAGTGCACCTACACTCTTTCTCTTAAATACAATATTTTATTTTTTACGAGAACTACCATAATGCCGGCGTATAAGGCATGGAAAGTAGTGTTGCGGAATATTTTTGAGAACCTCTAAATTGTTTCTATGGTTTTCTCGATAAGTGTACGGGAAAAAGTAACGTGGAAGTGATTTGTAACATAACGAGTAATACTTTGTAGCGAAAGTAATTGGTAACGGTAATTTATTACATTTGAGGCTCGGTAATTTGTAATTGCAATCCAATACATTTTTCAGGTAACGGGCACTGCAGCAACTAAATGTTTATAGCGGGGTGCAGAACACGTTTTTCTATGAACCGAGCAAGGTCCACTTTGATCCCGGCAAAATGCGAATTACAACTGGCGCGTCCGAGGAAGTCGGCTTTGGCACAAGAACGGACGGTGTCATTCGGGTATTCGCATCTCCTCACAGCCTACATGTGGGGCCGCTCTCTATCAAAATGGCCGTCATCTGGATGATCGTCGTAGAACAGTTGCACGAGGTTCGGTTGGTGACGCGAAAGTAATTATAATTTTGTGAAATACGAGCGATAAGAGATCCTCGTATTCATACTCCCACGTCGGGAAGTGGTAAGCAATCACCTTGATTCTAAAGCCGATCCTCCACAACCTCTAGAGAGCGCGATTCTTACACCGCGGTACCACCATCGCTGAAAGTTGCGAATAAATTCTAGCATGTCGGCCCTGGTGTCTTCTTTTCGATTTCGGTTCTAAGATAAATAAAGAAACAAACGTCGATCGCTTGTTGGCGCTAACAGTGTGACGTTGTAAATGATAGAATAGCAAGCGAGACAGTGAGATACTGAGAATTTCAAAGTACATTAAAAAAAAAGTGGAAAACAGCTGGCACGGTGTGGGGAGCTGCCTCAAACGAGGCAGAACAAAAATCGATTAATTAATATATCTTCTTTTCTTTTCTGTCTTTATCGCTAAAAATTAGCTGAGCTCATGAACAGGTGGTTAAAAGAAGGTTTTTGAGGATATTATTTTGTGCCTTTGCAGTATACTTCGTTTCAGCTTGGGTCCAGACGCAGCCGATGCTACAAGCGCGAGCTCCGGGCTTCCAGCGTCCCTGCCAAGCACGCGCGCTCGTGCAGTACAGGCACTGTTCAGGGCCACACGCTCGTGCTTGTAGCATCGGCTGCGTCTGGACCCAAGCTGAAACGAAGTATAGACCTTTTCTGTGTACTCTCGTCCCCAGCCACCTAATAGGCGTATCCGGTATGGGCGACGAAAAAATAATCCAACGTTTCAACCTGCAAATAGTAAAAAATAAAGGGGAGACAAAAGGAGAAAGTGTGACGGTTACGCTTATATCCCAAATGCCTTCTATTGGCGTGGCAAAGGCAAAACAATGTTTTCGCCCATACTGGAAGTGACGTCAATTCAAGATGGCGGCACACTGGCAGAAAAGGTCTATAGCACTGGAATCGCAGTTTATTGAGCAACGCCGAATAGGTATAAGCGGGACCAGTGGCGTCACAAGGGGGTGCGGGGGGGGGGGGCGGACCACCCCGGGTGCAGCGCTCGGGGGTGTCGCGGACGGGCCACGAGTGAGGAGGGGAGGGGGGGGGGGGGTGTCGCGGCGAGCGACGAGTGGAGGGGGGGGGGATGTAGGCGGGCAACGAGCCGGGGGGGGGGGGGCCGCCGCTGCCACTCCGCCCCGGGTGCCGCTGACCCTAGTGACGCCACTGAGCGGGACGCCAGCAGACGGTTTGCTCTGCTCTCGCATAAATTCAGGTGGGAACTATAAAATATACGTTTAATAAGGTGACCCGGGGCCTACGAACGAAAACAAGGTATTTTGCATCGCCGACCGATTGGCACGCGGCACTGTTGTCTTGGTTCGGTCTATTTCTGGTCTTTACGCGCCTGTTTCGGTCGTGCTCTATTGTTCTTCCAGTAAAAAAAAATCCTATTATCTGTAAGAAATGCTTCGGTTCAATAAACGCACATGATCAAATAAGATCATAAAAGAGTATATAAGAGGTTACAATTTATATAAGATCATATAAAAGCATATAAGTAGAGCCCTGCGCGGATAACAATTTGAGTATCCGCATCCGATCCGCATCCGCAGACTTCGTATCCGCATCCGAACCGCATCCGCAAACTTTTTACATTATTGTATCCGTATCCGATCCGCATCCGCATACTTTGTATCCGTATCCGAACCGCATCCGCAAAATGTGGAACCATGTCGATGTTCTTGCTAACCACCAGAGGTTACGATTACATTTAGACTAGCAAAATCAGCGGAAATCACGCCGACCGCGTTCTTCCCCGCCGCACGCGGAATCGGAAACTTTCACCTGTGGCCCCTTAACTCTCCCCTGAAGTCTAAACGCCTGAAAAAAAAAAGGTCATAAAAAATAAAAAAAAAAGTTCGGAAAGAGAGGAGGAGAAGCAGTGGTAGGAAGACAAAATCCTTTCTGTGATGTTACCGAGCGTATGCGGCCGCCTCGAGTCTCACGGTGTTTCGTGTCAGCCAGCGGGCAGATGCGCCGCTAAGTCAGAGTCCAAGGCCTGATCGGATCGACTAACGTGTTGTTCGAGAAAGATCGCGGCCTGCAGGCGCCCAAATATATATATTAAAAGAAACTTTTTGTTTTTTGCTTGGGGCGGTTACGGAGGTTGCGCGCGGCAGCCGCTGGCATTGCTGGCGCCCTGGCGTCGTAACCGGACGAATATGAACTACCAGACTTTCTTGGCTAGAACTCTAAGCATACAAAAAAGAAACAGGCAATTTACGGGCTGCCTATGTGCGTGCGCCGCTGATTCCGAAACTTTGCAAACCGTGGCGCCACAGGGTCGCGCTCGCTGTCGAAGCACTTCTTTTGTTTTTGGTATCATGACCACACCACTCTCTGCGGAGAGGGGGAGGTTTCTTCTACTTTCTTGTGACTTGTTCGTTTGAGGTTTTCTTTGCCCGGAGAAAGTTTTCCGCTCTTTCCCTGCCAAAGAACTAGCTTTCTCGGGACGATTGATGCCCTGCATTCTTTACTTTTCTTTTTCTATAGATAGCATTTATGACGAGATGAAATGCGCTAACTAAAGCGATCTTCAGTAAGAATCAGATCTTTCTTAGGATCCCTATCGTTTCTTCGAAACGCGTTTTGTGGAAATACGTTTCGTGGAACAACTTTTCTTCACTAAGCCACTACATTGCATAGACGCGCGATTCACTCAACGCTGTGCGTTTTGTGGACCACATGCCCCTCCCCCTGTAATCCAGGCGAGACGCGATAGTTTGTTCCACTAATCGCTGCTAGCTAGCGTTACGGCAGACGCGATTCACTGAAGCGCGTGCTACCTAACGAACACCATGTCCCCCTCCCCCTGTGAATCAGGGAAGGCGGAGATTTGACTACGTCTGGACGAAGTGACATTCGTTACGAAAATAGCAGGGTTGTTGTGCGACGAAACGACTCAGGTTTTTCGATGAATCGAACACGGGAAGCCTTCCGATCAAACGTCGCATGTCGACGAAACGATCTGTAGATGAAACGTCAGTCGACGGACTGAATGCCACCGGAGCAAAACATTTAGATGCGGATCCGCGGATATCCGCATCCGCAGCCCCTGACATCCGCATCCGATCCGCAATCCGCCAAAATCCGTCTAATATTTATCCGCATCCGCCAGTTTACTGCGGATATCTGCAGATATCCGCGGAGTTATCCGCGGATATCCGCAGATATCCGCGAGACTCTAGGAGGCGCACAATGGGAAGCGTTGGTTTTGCGCCTGTGCATGGGTGTTCATTTATGATCTTTTGTGAACATGCTTACAGGCATCTTATTTCTGTGTGTTCTCGCTTCGGTGTCGCATACGATATACTACATTATGCCCGCTCCGAACGCGGTCGCATGTCGGCGCTGCCACAGCCACGTGGGCGATGCCTCCTCCATCCTCTCCGAAAGTCCGCTGAGGCTGAAGTGCGACGACGGATCGGCAGCGTCGGTCTCGTTGGCACGGAGCACCGGTCTTTTTTCGTGCCGCCCGCTCAGCTCCCCATTTGTACTCCACGCCGTTTCGCTACGCGTCTCGAGACCGTGTCGTGTTCGCACTCCAGATGATTCACGGATATCCAGTCTCGATTATTTTCATTACCTGCTGTTTTATCTTTACAAACGTTTTGTGCCCAGCTGCCAGGTGCTTATTAGGGATTTATTTAATAGTGATAATAATTATATTAATCACACTGCGATAGAACTACACACACACAAAGCAAAAGGAAAAGTAACAATAATCAATCAATCAATTCATCGATCAGTCAATCAGTGTTTGTTAGAGTGTCCGAAAATAATCTATTGGTCCTCGTGCTGGCACACCTCAATAAAAAAATTATATAGATTTTATTTTTGGATTTTACTTTTAAAAACATTTAGGAAGCCAGGACTAAAAACTGGTGTTGCAGCTTGACGTGGCTTGACGAGGTCCCGATAGCTCGACACATTTTGGTATAAAAACGGCATTATAGTTATAAAAAAAAGAAACGCTGAAACACAAACACGAGCACCACTGTTTACATTATTACGCCGCTGAAATAGACCTCAATTATGAAAGCAATTTCACCATTTCTACAAGACTTACGTTCTTGAGGTAATACGCAAAAAAAAAAAAGATTTTGCGTAATGCATATTGAGTTGGCATTCGCTAACTGATGCTGTAGCAATATTATATTAGTCAACCTAGCTAACAATGACTTCTGCTTTTGCATTACAACTACAAATTGTGCACTTCCACCGACGCCGATAAAAATGTCATTGAAGCAATTCTGAAACACAAGTGAAAAATATAATTTCCCCGGAAGACAGTTCAGATCAAAACGGTATTTATTTCAGGACTTACTCCATTAAATAATGTCTAAATTGCAATTTGTAAGCACGCATCTTATCGATATAAAAAAACGACGCATAAACAGTAGAAAAGATAAAGAATGGGGACAAAGGCGGACATTTGCGGACGGGCTTCAGTTTGCGACACCATTTACTGTAAACGACTCGTTTTTCGCGGGCTCAATACCTATTTCGCGTTTTACGTCAAAGCTTAAGTTTCGGAATAATTCGCGGGTTCTAATTTTCGCGACGCGGTGGGATCTAAATATAGATTTCATTGTGTTTACATCTTACCGGAGTTGTTCGCGGGACCTATTTTTCGCGAATTAAGGCGATTCGCAAATTCGCGAAAATTAGGTCCCCGCAAAAATTAGAGTCGTTTACAGTATTTCACACCTGCACAAGGCAGCCCCAGAAAATCCCAGGAGAAGGTCGGTAGAGAGCGACAGAATGTGTAACAGTGGCTAGACAAATGTGAACACCTCGGAAAGTCTAAAAGTTCGTTTAATTCTAAAAAAAAAAAATATTTCGTTTTTTTAAGAGGGCTTATTTAGTTCGATTTTTTTTACAGCATAACTGCCGCTTATCTCGATGCGTTTCTGCATAAAATCGCTGTGCGAGAGAGGGTGAAATGTAAACATTCAATACTTTTTTTTCCTCGAAATTTAGTGAACGAACGTGGTACGTCTATCTATTATTCTTCAACGTGGTCTCCATTCGCGCAGTGCAAGTGTTCCAACGTCTAAATGCGTAAATTCCCGTAAAAAGAAAAAAAAAGAATCTGGAGTTGGGCAAGTTGGGTACATCTTAGGATTCTGAAGAGCGCCAGAAAACAAGCATCAACAGAGAGATAGACGATACGATGCACTACTTTGAACTGAATTTTTATTCAGAAAAACAGATCATATACATACTACGCACCCATGCAACCAAACTTCTGTGAATGTAAACTTCTCCGATCGAAATGAAAATTCATGTTCCTTCACCTTGACCTTGAGGCCGAAAATACTGATGCGTACACCTCCCACTTCGGAGACATAGAGCTAAATGCCGCGAGATCTTCACATAATGTCAGGTGATAGCGTCCAGTCATGCTCGGCAGTTTCCCATTACAGATGCAGTCTTCAACTAATCGGGTAAAAATGTCCGTGCAGTCTGTTAATTCACGCAAACTGGAACACTTGCGTAATATCCATATCATGTTTTTCTGAACAAAAACTTCAGTTCAAGGAGGCAGCTCAGTCGTCATTATGTTGTCACTTGTTTTCTCGAAACTCTATGAATTTAAAACCAAAAAAGATGCGGTCGCGTGCAAGTTGTGACATGCAACTTCTGACTGCGCTCCGGCCCAATCGGAAGAAATGTTCTTCCATTGCCTCCTCTCGTGGGCCAAAATGTGGTAATCACTGAGGCGAAACCGCGCGACTGGCGTTCACGAATGTGGGTATTGCGTCCACCGTCACTCGGCGATTTTCCATTACGATGCCTTCAACTGCTGCAATGGGATCTGTTGCCACCACTTGGTGTGCCTGCACCCGATCGACGAGAGTCTGTCAACAGAACTCACGCCATTCTGCAACTTCCTGGTCCAGTCGTACACCTGCTGGAGTGAGAGACAAACGTCAGCATGCAGCAACTTCATTTGACGATTCATTTCAAATGTTTCCACTCCCTATACCCAAAGAACGCGTGACAGAACTCTGCTCTTCTTTGGCGCACGACTCAAGTGGGATCGCCATCTTTATGCTGCCACTGTGATGTCACGATGGTTGTCTGCGATGTGCAGCACTGTGCTTTTGGACACTGTTTTAATTATTGGTAAGAAGGCTGCGGACGTGCAGGACAGTGGCACCGTATTTCGAAATCTCGTTGCAATTTTAAGATTTTTGTTTCGCTCGTCCTCGTTATTATATTACACTTACGAGAGCCATATTTCGTCGGTCATTCGTGCTCGACCAAGACGATCCCGTTCATTGGGAACTCGAAAGTCAATCTGGTCCAAGCTCCCTCGTGAGCTGGCACCAACTCCTTTCTTTAATTTCGAACGCTATAAGGACAGAAATGACGTCGTCAGGGTGATTAGAACAGCTGGATAACCGAAGAGAAGCGATTTTCGTTTCTATTGCAAAAATGAATACGTCGCCTGAAGAAATGCGTCCACACCAAAAGAAGTAATGTAAAAAAAATAAGAGAAAACCTTATACCCTAATATTATGTAAAAAAAAATAAGAAAAACCTTATAGCCTAATATTGAATAAAACGAATAACCAGATTAGTCGTGTTATCTCTCTCTCTCTCTCTCTCAAAAAAAAAGGGGGGGGGAGAAGAGAAAGAAGGGAAAGAGCGAATACGAACCTACAAAATTGAGTTCAGGGCGAAAGAAAATAGAAGCGGCATGGACCCATTGCCTAACGAGGTGGAAATCGTGCCCGGAAAACCCCGGTCTCAAAGAATGCGAGTTCTGGCTTCGACAGACGTCGCAACCTTCCGGCTGGAGGTTATTTTAAGGGTCTCAATTACCTCTCTACCGCAGCGCTCGCGCCGTCCGCCGACGATGCGTTGTCTCGTCAAATTTTGGACAGCAAGCTTAAAGGGACACTAACAGGGTATTTATGCTCGCCAAGGTTTTTATTTCTACATGACATAGGAGAGCCCAACTACCCAGAACACAATTTACGGCTCGAAATTTGTTTTCTTTCCGCCCGAAAACCGCCAATCGAGAACTAACCGGTTTGAGTCGCGCTCACTCTCTTTTCCGTGGTCACGTGCCGTTTTCTCTGGTTTAGACACAACCACCAAAGATGATTAAAGTCGTAGGTCATCGAAGGCACACACTCAATACTAAAAATAGACTGAAAATATGACATGCATTTATTGTGGCTTCTATTAAATTGCAAACACGTTGATTGAAAAAAAAAAGTTGCACAATCGCGTGACTTTTGGTAACTATCTCCTTCTCTATATTTCGTGTTTCTCCCCAGTCCAGTTTCGGTTTCGAGCAGTTGCGTTTTCTAACTTTATTAAAAATATATACGTGACGATGTAGCAAAATATTAATTGGGAAGTCTTCTAACGCCATTTGGGGTTCTTGGGGTTGTTAGTGTTTCTTTTAGCCCTGCTTAACGCAAAAAACAAAATGTTCCCACAAAAACACACAACAAAAAAGAGAAAATTGTCTTGGAAAACAAGTTGCACATTGCCGAATGCTCAGTATCTGCGCGAAACTTAGTGCTAGCGGTGCGGACCAGATGCCAAGGATTCAGAGCTTGCACTTATCTGATCTTTAAAATTATAGACGAATTTCGGAAATTTTCAATGGGAAAATGGCGGCCGTCGAAGCCCACGAATGCGTGGAGGTGAATGTTGTAGGCTAGCGGGAAAAAATTCCATTTTCTCATCAACAAGTTTAAAAAAAAATCACTGGTATTTTTTTTTTTTTGGCGGGGCACATTGTATTATACAGGGTGAAACAAGGAGACGGCATGCTCTTTAAATCGACCGGAAAATTCGGTTTCTTAACCTATCGCGCTACGACTTTGTGCAGCGTTGCCTACAGATGGTGCATTTTTTTTGTAAAATTTGCAAAGAACGAATTTACCTGAGGAAAAAGTAAAGAAAGAAAAAGGCTTAGCTCCTGTGGAAACGCAGCGACGCCACCGGTCTGCAAACAACAAGGCGCCGTTTCGCACGGGAGACAAGAGATGGCGCAACGAATACCGCCAACGAACGAGCATACGGCGCCGAGAGCCGGCACTTTAGCAGACGATCCTTTCGACTCAAAAGCGGCTCGCGTTCCGCAGGCGGCGACAGTCGCAGAAACAAAAACAGGCGCGGTAACAACAAGGAACTGCAGTTCCTTGTCTGCCTAAACACGCCGGCTCTCGGCGTCGTCTGCTCGTTCGTTGGCGGCAGTTGGCGTCGCGACCGCTTGCGCCATCTCTTGTCTCCCGTGCGAAACGGCGCCGTGTTGTTTGCAGACCGGTGGCGTCGCTGCGTTTCCATAGGAGCTAAGCCTTTTCTTTCTTTACTTTTTCCTCAGGTAAGTTCGCTTTTTGCAAATTTTACAAAACAAATGCACCCTCTGTGGGCAACGCTGCACAAAGTCGTAGCGCGATAGGTTAAGAAACCGAATTTTCCGGTCGATTTAAAGAGCCTGCCGTCTCCTTGTTTCACCCTGTAATTGGGCAACACTGGCCCTCGGCCTGTGACGTGTACGCGTCGTTCAGGAACGCGATCGTTGCGAAACGTCTCGTCTTCGCCACTCAGACCCACACGTTGAAGGAATGGAGTACACTGAGTAAATCAAAAATCGTGTTACTGCTGATTTTTCTTTTGTTTGTTATTGCGTTGGTGGGGTGAGGGATTGATGGAGTTGGCTAATTTGCGCCTGGAACGAGGTTTGAAGCTGCGTGTTTTAGTAGATCAATATATCCAAGCTCACTTCAGCACTTCATGGTTGTGTCAATCATTCCAATCCGTGCCACCAATTGTGATGTCCCCGTAGATCGAGAGAAAGCCACAGTGATGTTCAGTATCTCCGACGTAGGCTGAGCGTCGGTGAGAGACAGCACTCAGCGGGTGACATATCGCTCACTCACCATCACATTTATACTCAGATATAGAAACAGTCCCCTGGTGCCGTGAAACACGGACACCCGCAAAGAGAATGACGCGACAGTGACGCAAAACGCCTATAGCTTTACAAGGACAACTCCGCTAACATTAATAATATTGAGAAGCTACGACTATACTCCGACGTATCGGTTCAGGAAGACGCCATGTCAACTAATACGATCTAATTCCGTCTACATATTTAGTAACTGGTCAGTTCAATACATTTCAGTAGAGCCAAGTCGCCGAAATGCTGTCAGACTCTAGAGTGCGACGTGAGGCGCAATCGTCAGCTCAGTCAATGCTGACGGTGTTCGGAGCGGCCAACGTTGAACCGCTACGCCAAAGGCACTGACTACGTCATTCTCACGTTCTGGTTGTTTTTACTCTCTCGTGCGCAATTGAACGCTGACGTCGACTGAGTCTCTCCTCCCGGCGCTGGCTCCACGGCGTCCACGTCGATCACCGCAACGCGGATGCCCACGTTTGCAGCTGCCCTGCGTCGCTTATCGCAGAGTCCGGTTTCTCCCGCTCCCCCACGTCCTCCATCGTGTTCTCCCCTTCTTCCTCTGCCCATGGCCAGTCACGGTACTCGCGCCACGCGAAACGACCTGCCACGCGTCACGTGTCTCTCCACTCAGCGCTGCGAACGTCACATGACCACGTGGTCCGACAGTGACGTCGCACCGTGACTCCGAGGACACGGGACCAATGTTGCCTCACGCAACCGACGTTAGGTTTGCGTATCGGCTGATGTTTAAATGTAAGACTACACAAATAATATCCAACATTCCGCGAATCCGTAAGACGTAGAGCTGTTGAGTAGTACATGTTGTGAAACGGACATCACAAGTGAGCCGGATTATACGTAATTGAGCGTAGTTGCCCTTTAAGAATGTTTTTAAATCATGGTTAAAAGCACTAAAAAGACTAACACAAGAGAGAAGACAAACACGGGAGCTACTCACGACTGTATTAGAAAAAAAAGAGAATAGAATAACATATCGGAAAAAACCCGAGACTGGGACAAAAAGGGACGGACAAACACAAAGTCTTCCGAAATTTCCGAAATGTTTAACCACCACCAGCTCGTTTGCGCGCTTACCTTTTGTAGAATAACATATTTCTGCCTCTCTGTCTTCTCTCTTGTGTTCGTATTTTTAGCGCTTTTTAACCACGCTTCAAAACGTTCATCACCAACTATACCCAACAACGAGTACTTTCACATGTTTTAAGAATCATTGACCAATTAGCCCATTTCTCCATTTTAATGAAGAAAGATGGCAAGTCTCTGGAAGGCTATCGCCACAATTGAAGGGCCTCTCCTGTCTAAAGATGGCGGGCGCAGGTCTTCACCCCTCGCGCAGTTTTAAGGTACATTCAATTACGCTTCCAAATTATCAAACCAAAATAACCAAGATTTCATCGGGATATCAATTTGAGAAGCTCAGATTTTGATACGATACATTTTCGTTTCGTCACGAAACCTCTGACGTAACAGGGTACCACAGCCACTAATCGTGACGTCACGCCTTTTTCGTTCCCTCCTAACAACATCGAGCCGTTCTCAGAAGCTCGTTCCCGCCAGGAGGCGAGAAGGCGGGAGATGGAGGCAATGTGTAGATGGCGAGGGGGCGGAGGAAGGAGCGTCCTAACGGCTTCCTATGATCCCGTTACGTCACGGCTTGTTTACCGAGTGAGTTGTGAGTTGCAATACGGGACTTTATACAAGCATTTTATACGCTTTATTCTTCAAATCGCGAGATGAAATTTCGTGAACACTTCGACGAGGAGGCCCTGGTGCCTGCCACTAGGTTTTCATGCGAAACTAGCCACCCCTCTTTTAGGCTGGACAGGCCCTTTAAACTCATTCGCTCTTCGGTATCACGTGATGCAATGGTGACGCCTCTCGCGACAAAGCAAGATGCACAAGTTCGTAAACCTCTTGAACTCTATCTTTAAATCCAATACGGGTCAGAGACGGCTTAAAGTTACTCTCTCTTTCTTAAAAAGAAAAACACGCGAATATGCTTTTGTTTTAGTTTAAAGCGGTTAACGGAAAACACGGACAGTCACGTGACCAGTTTTCCCGCCATTTCTTGCATTGTTGCCAGACTGTGACTCGGTTGTGGCCGTCGTCGGCGGAACCAGCAGCGGAGGCGGAGCCCGGGGAGCGGCGGCTGCCGGCATGGCGGCCTGTTCGTGCGGTCTTCCGCCGGCCAGGGGCCTGTACAACCCCGAGCAGGAGAGGGAGGCCTGCGGAGTGGGCTTCATCGTCAGCATCGAGGGCACGCCCTCGCACAAGGTAGGGCATCTCTCAATTAACAGCCGTCCCGTTCAGTGTTTGAAGTATCCGAGAGAATGGGGGCGCTGCCGAGCACGATGAGCCAAAACACGTAATCGCAGGTAATAAATAGGTTGTGCTTCTCGAAAAAAATACGCGGACAAGGAGGTATAAACGACGTTTCGGGCGAACGCCCTTCTTCGTCCTCACTGTTTCGCCGCAGTGCTGCGGCGTTGGCGGTAAAGCACCTTTACAGACCAGATTGCGGCGCAAACGGGCGCGCGCCACCGATAATGCCGCAACGTTGTTTTCAGCTTAGTTGCTTGTCTACAACTACAAACCCTGCCGTTAATCTCTTCACTCGCATTGTTAAAAAAAAAGAAAATGAATGGAGGAGGGAAGGGGGGAGTGTTGAAGTTAATGTGGTGAAAAACGTCAGAGATGTGGCCGGTCTATAAATCGTTTCTTTTTTCTTCCGCATAGTTTAGATCCCACGCGACAAACGAGCGAAGTCCTCTGTTTATTTCTGAAATTACGTAAAGTTACTTTTTCGAAAGACGTAGTCACGCTACGCCAATTCGGGGTGCCGCTTCATCGGCGCCGTGCACTTTTACTTTCGCTTCCTGTGGCTCGCTTAAAGGGGAACTCCGCCGATTTTTTGGTAGGCTTCGATTTGGCTGGAAATTTGCAGACCGCATCAATAACCCTTTCTCAACTGATAACCAAAATATTTTATAAAAATAAAAATTTTCCGTGAAGTTATTGAATTTGCAAGTTACACCGGCCGCGAGGGTTCCAGGAGGCGACTCTCTACTGGCAACACTGAAAAATCCCTACTTTTCCCTACCCGCGTACGTCACGGATGGGCAAGCGGACGAGCGACTCGGGCAGCCGCGAAGTGGCTTTCCGGGCGCCAGCGATCGAGATTATTTTTTTCGCAGCTTCAAGGTTGAAAGTTCCTTTGCAATGGGTAGCAACCTGTGCTCCGCGATAGATCATAGGAACAGTGCCGGGAAAAAGCGTCTTTTTACCCTTGTTTTCGTGGGAGAAAAAAATGCGCTTCCAGGCAGTAATGGAGGCCAGCCACGTCAAGGTGCTTTAGAGCGAGCTGTGCGCCGAGAGAACTAGTGTCACGTGAAACATTTTCACTTATGCTCGGAATACTTTATAGCCGCGTGCTACGAGTTGAGTATCCTTCAACAGCTGGAACAGCTTCAAGAGCGGCACGCGCAAACTCAAGCCGGTTTTGACCACTATACGACATCCGTCCAAAGAAGAGCGCTAATAATATCGTGAAAAATAGTACACAATCTAGCACTATAGTCGACATTTTGCACAGTCACATTTGTTATTCACAATTGATCCAGTGTTTTTTTTTACTTTTTTTATAAACACTATTTCTGTTTCGGACGTTGAATCTAGCTCGGGCTACTCTCGGAGTCTCACTCACATGGCCGATATGTTGAAGACGAGAAGTGAAACGTCTAAACAAAGTTCAAGTCTGAATTTGGACATGACTTTCGACATACTGCTATTCCTGTCTGCTATTACAGGGGTTTATGGAGCAGGTGTTGAGCTCCATTAATATATGATAGAGCCTTTGTCTGGTCTGTCAAATGGTTGGTGTGCTATATTCTCTGCAGAAGAAGTGATGAAAACGTCTTTAATTTATTTTATTGCGGAGAAATTTTTATATAGGGCTGAAAAGTTTTTTTTTTAAACCATGAAAATATTAATGTCGTTGAGGGGAGGCATGCAAATTTACAGCTAATGAAAACTGTGCTAAATCAAAACTTAATTTTAAAAAAATCTTATATTGTATTACTCCCTCTTATGCGCTCTCGTAAATGGGTGTTTGAAACGCGTTGCGTACTACTCCAAAAGTTAAAAAAGAAAAAATAGCGTACACGTTTGTTCAGTAACATTTGTTAACTTATTTTGAATAAAAAGTTTCATGACGTCTTTTTGTACCTTATGCACTATTGTATCAAGCAAATATTATTTATTTTGAGATGAACAGTGTATTTGTGTATTTTATACGCATTCCATTGCACTTGATGTTTGGGTTGATGGTTGCGGAGTTCTTTTAATTGTTATTTTAACACGATCTTCATGACCAGTAACCTGCCATCTGATCTACACGAATGCAGTTCATCCCATTTTATACATTTCATTGTTTACGAGAATCACAGTCTACATGTGTTAGGTCCTAGCCCTGCACGCACATGTTCGTCGTTATGGAAGGCGAGCAAAGTACGTACCACGCGCACGAACGCTGAAAATGGCATCGACCAGAAGCGCTTTTCAGAAATGGTCTATAGATATTTTGCTAAATTATTAAAGTACCAAGGAACATATTTATGCCACAAGAGTAGTTACACGTGCTGGTGCCTGCAACAGTAACTTTTTCAAGAAAATCTAAAGCAAATGGCACGTTCCTTCAGGTTATACGAGCGTGTGGGGCACCTGTACCCACATTCCGACCATTTTCCGTGGTGCTTTGGCAATTTAAAAAAAAAATGTATTGCGTGACTCTTCGACTTTTCTTTGCCAGCCATCTTCTAATAAAATGAGAACGGATTTACTAGCGATTTCACGAAACTAGCGAGCCGCAGCTTGAGCGTACCGAGTCGCAAAAACGGTTTTCTCAAAATTCCAGTTGCTCCCGTTTTTTTTTTTATATATATATACCGGGTGTTATTTTTTATTTCGAAACAGATTTATTTAAAAAAGCCGTGAAAGTTACACTTATGCTGCTTGTGGAGGTGAGTTATACGGCCAGGGGACATATTATAGGGGCTAATCGTAACGATCAATTGGTCAATTAATTAAAATTCGTTAATTAACTTTTTAATTAATTAAAATAGACATATGGTTCCAATTAGAAACTTGCACAGCGTCACCGAAAACCACTAAATCAGTCATTTTCAGTAATACTTGGAGCGCGTGACAAGCGTAGTAGTGCACTGAAGTTACCGCTCGTGGAGCAGGTACAAAGCTAGAGGTTGAGATAAGGCGCCCGCGCGATTTTTCCGTCTCTTATCTAGCCCCAGCCTTGCACCTGCTCCACGAGTGGTAACTTTAGTGCACTACTACGCTTTTCACGCGCTCAAAGTCTTTCTGAAAATGACTGATTTAGGGGTTTTGGATGATGCTGAGCAAGTTTCTAATTGGAACCATATGTCTATTTTCATTAATTAAAAAGTTAATTATCGAATTTTAGTTAATTAGCCAACTGATCGTTACGATTAGCCCCCTATAATATGTCCCCCTGGCCGTATAACTCACCTCCACAAGCAGCATAAGTGTAACTTTCACGGCTTTTTTTAAATAAATCTGTTTCGAATAAAAAATAACACCCGGTATAGTTCAGCACGTAGGCCAAGGTCTTACTTTGTGCAAACATAGATTATTATCAACTTCAAATAGCACGAACGCCCAGGTTTTCTCGCTGTTAGCCGCGTGAAAGGCGAGCGCGAGCGTGCCCGATTGCTGGCCGCGCGCCTCGCTACCCAACTGTGACGTCACGCTTGGGTGGCGGGGAAAACTGGGGAAAACTAGGGAGAACGATGTTTCGGTTTCGGCAGCAAACAAATACCACTTATTTAATTAACTAGATTGAATCTGGGAGAACGAGTTAGCATTTCGGAATCAAGAAGCCATCCGCATTCAGATGATGCCTTTGGATTAGGTAGGTCGAAAAATCGGCGGAGTACCCCTTTAAAGGGGCCCTGCAATGGCTTTTTTACTAATTTTTAATTTGCACCAAACCTGAGCGCACTGAACGTAGTAACTTAATGACACTTTTCTTTTCTCGAATTTCGATTTATTTTAGAAGTTATAGGCAAATCAAAATTACAAAAACAAACAAAAAATAACCTCCTTCATGACGTTCTTGGTTGCTTGAGTGGCCGTGAACTAGACGAGGGGTGGTGAGCTGAGCGAGCGCTGACGGCTGCCGTACTCCGTGTCGACGGCACGAGAGGGCGCCACTAAAGCGTGTTCTGGATAGGCTGTATGTAGCGGGCAGCTAGAGCGGCTCTCATTGCATTTGCTGCGCGATTAAACACAAATTCGGCATGACACTTCATTGGCCACAAACGACAGCAAACACGGGGTAAAGATCAGTTCAGAATGGGAGCCACTTCGCGCTGCCATACCGCGAAACGGCCAAACCGCAAGACAAAGCTGCTCACCGAAGGCCTTGGGAACGCTCAGAGCCGGCCGGGTCCTTCGGTCCCTACGGCCGCAGCGCCGCCGCGTACATCCGGGACCTTTCCGTGTCGGCGCCTGATCCCACTACTCCTTTCTAGTAGGCGCCGCCTTTTCCACCGATTGGTGGCGGGTATGTCGACGGATCATTTCTTGTTTCCGTACTTTATAAACTGCATTTGTTTCTTTTCTGATATCAAATACTGAACAAAAACTACTTTTATAAATAATTGAAACGGTTCGCGCCACTTATAATTTGTATTTCGACTAAAAAGAAGCTTTTAGCGGCTCTGACCAGTAGTAAGCCCAGGACCTAAGACGTCACATTACGCGCGCTTTCGGTACCGCGGGTCGCCCCCGTCGGTGGAGGAGGTTTCCGCGTCGTCCGGTTAAATATGACGCACTGATATTTAGTGACTCTCTCCGTGCCCGCTGGCTTGCCCGAGCCCCAAGAGACGTGGAAACCGCAAAAAAGGTAGACGCTTAATTATGATTGCAGGGCCCCTTTAAGCCTTCCCCGGAAGAGGCTACGATTAAGGTCGTATTGTTAGTACACGTGCTTTTAGTATTCGGCGTGAGGTGTAGACCCTGCGGACGATATGAGCTGAAACACTCGATCCGGTTTTTCCCCTCGTCTGCGGCTCCCAGAAGCGCTATTATCTTTCGATTTGTCAAGTACTCTGAACAGCGGAACCTCAAACCCGCGTTCCATTCCTAGTTCCTACCACAGCTCTCTCAAAAATTGTGCAAACACAATTACGCAAAAAAAAAAAAATTCGGGATTGTTTTAGGTCATCTTGTCCTCCATGATATGGTGTGCGTACTACATACTTTCGCGAAGTTTATTGTTAATACTCCTTGTCACTTGCACAGTGCACTGCATCAGTTTTGTGCTAGATTTACGGCTCCCAAGAGTAAGCACTGACGTTAAGTTATGACACTTACAAGCTGGAAAAACAATGCTGTTACAATGCCTTATCATTATCCCTTATTTCGTACTTTAGCCGTGGACCGCACTTCGCGTTTGCGTTCGACCACACGGCAACGCGGCCGTCGTTGCAAAGTGTGATGCTGAATGGCCGAATGGAAACGCCAAGTGCAGTCCACAGCAAAAACAAGCCTGCCAAAATGCTGAGCCGTCCTGTCGTCCGTTTTTCTGGTGTTGTTCGTGCGGACGGTCAGCGGTCAGCGCGATATATACGCGGGTGCAAATGCCTGCAGATTTTTGGCCAAATCTTCGAAGAATCTTCCTCTGAAAGTGTGGCACGTACCGAATCTGGACTTCTGGCCGATTGAGCTGTATTCCGGCCATAATTATAATCTGTATTTCCGCCGAATAAAGGTGTGGTTCTTGTCAATAGTGTCTTCGCAATGTTGACAGTCTGCCCATATTGTTCGTGCCACTTTCTTTTTTTTTAGTTGTAGGTAAGTTGCAAAACATTTGATCATCGCGTAAATTAAGTGTTTGGCAGTCTATGGCAGGTGTGAGGATGGGCGTGCGAGGACGCACGCCCATCGTTACGCGAGGGTGCGTGATATTAAATGCTCATAGGGCTGTTTGTACACTCTTTTTCGTTAGCAAATGAAAACCAGGCAGTTTGTGAACAATTATTTGCATTTCTTTCTCGCTGTGGCGGTGCTTGTGCCGATGCAAGTTTTATCAATATACTCTTTTTTTTCTAATTTTTAATACGAGCTTTAAACAAACAAAAAACATCGAGTGAGCATTTAAAAAAAATGTTTTTGTCTTACGGATGAATAAAATGAAGAACTATATTGCTGCTTTTGCGCCTTTGTACTCTCTTTTTACTATACCACTGAGCCGTGAATATTTATAGTGACTGAGAGGGTGAGAGCGGCAGGGAAGAGCTTCAGTTAGCGTGCTTACTACCTTCGACAACGCTTCGGCGCCTCGTGCACCTCAAGCAGGCGCGCGCGGCCCGAGCACGGAGGAACGCGTGGAGAGCCTGCGGGAGTGCCGTGCGTTCGAAAGACACGCCCTGCCGTTCTTATTCTGTCAACGGCTGTAGTTGATCTTGATTAACAAGCACAGGCAGTTGCCTTGCCTGCGAGAATCGAGTAGCAAAAGCAGACGGCCGTGGCGGAAGGAACCTCCTTTCGGAGCTTGGCGTTGACGCTACGCGGCATCCATTTCGCAAGGTCAAGAAAAGGCGCCGCGTAACGGAGATTTCCGTTGCACTTTAAAAGGTTCTCGGGTGGTAGGAATTGATTCTAATCCTCGTGTGGGACATGCTGATGCCTTTAGCTAGTGTGGCGTGTAAACCTGTAAACCACAAAAATTATCGTTTTGTTTTAGTTCTGGCATGGTACCTCGCCCAGAGAGCAAGCAACACGCGGTTTTCCTTAATTCTCCTTGGATCCTCGGATGAAGTTGACTGGGAGTACTCACGATTGCCACGGTGCTCCGCTGGCGGCGCTGGCGTTTTCTGAAGCGTCCATTGTTGCTCGCAGCTCATCCAAGATGCGGAGACCATGTCCCGTCGCATGGAGCACCGCGGAGCCTGTGCCTGCGACAACAACACCGGAGACGGAGCTGGGGTCATGATGTCCATTCCAGACAACTTCTATCGCAAGAAGCTCATGTGAGTTCCTGGACCCCGTGCCGCCATTGTTCACTCATTCGTTTATGTGCCCCATTTTTAGGGGTAGTGACGGTACGAAAATGTCCTTGATAGAAGAGAATGTAAGTAATTTTAAGAGCAAATTTGAACTAAAAACAAAACAAGGCAGGGGTTTGGAGAAATGGTCTCTTTATATTTACGTTACTGCACATCGAGAAACTAATTTTTCCATATACGCAATTGAAGGTCTTACTCTGTGATTAATTCACTTATGAAGACGAATATGTTTCGAATGCCAAAACAGGTGTAAACGAGAAGACAAGGCACGGCATACAGGAGTCAATGGAACACAGATAAAGTTCAAATTTATTCTGACTTCCACAGTAGTTTAAAATGGAAAGTTTGGTTCCTAGTTTACATTTAATATTTAAATCGACTCAGTAATTTTGTAATACGAAAAATACGAATGCGAGTTTTAAAGTGAAGCATTTGCCTTGTAGCAGTAATTGAACAATTATCCGCAGTGGAATATAGAAGGCTTACAAGCATATAATACTTGAAGTAAATGGAGCACACTGATAATGTTTGTTTTAGTGCTCTTAGGGACCTACGGGGCGTTCCACATGAGTCCCTAAGAGGCGCAAATGCGTGTAAAGCTTGCAGTTTGCAAAGCTTGGGTTAGGCCTTGTCTGGACTAGACTTCGTGCCAACGCGACCCCCGGCCCCCACGTGTACACACACTTATATTCACTTATAACGGTGCCATAACACAGGGTGCTTTATTTTAATTGTGTTGAAACTTGAAAGACTTTAAAATTATATCTAAACTTGAAAGACGAGGAAAAAGGAAGTTTTGCGCCTTGTTCATACGCCGCGCGAAGTAGATCTGACAAGATCTGGTTGTCGGAGGAACAAACGACGCTTTTGGAGTTTGAAACCTGTACGCCTTGATAAGCTAACATATATCTAGTCTGAAATGTACCTAGATATATATGTTAATTCTCAACACAAAGGGGAAACTTAGTAATGCCCCGCATGGAGCCGAACTTTTTTTTACTACCGTTCTTGAGGTGAAAACGAATAAGATGCATTTGCAGCTGACATAAAAGAACTTGTAGCATGACTCAAATGTTTAGTTGGCTAGGCGCTCAGAAAAGGGCTTGGAATTCACTTATAACGATACCAAAATAGCACAGTGCTTTATTTCAAATATTTTTTAAAGGGTTGGAAGTTATATGAGTGTCGTCTTTATCATGTATGTCTCAGGCCTGGACATTAAATGAGGGAATAATCGTCATGGTCAGTTGGCTGATTGACGTTTTAAATATTAATGTTAGGGGTCATGTGACAAGTCTAGTGAAAAATCTTATATGTATAAGAAATGGATTGGTCCAATAAACACATATTCTTAGATAAGATCATATTAGATAATATAAGAACACATAAGAACACTTATAAGATTATATAAGAAGAAATCAGAAACTTATGATCAGTTTCTTGTAACTTCTTATATACTACTGTGTAGTTCGTTTATGTTCTTGTATGATTTTATTTGGTAAGATGCGTTTATTGGAGCAAGAAATTTCTCATACAAAGAAAATTTTTCACTAGGGAATGGCAGTATTGAGAGCCATTATATAGGCCAGATAAATGGAAAAAAATATGTGATACTTTTTTAAATGTTAATTTATCAAATTTCGCAATCTCTGGAGCGATTTAAAAATTGAGAGCAAAAGGAGCGCCCCACGCCCCGCCCACAATGACGCTTAGAAGATTAAAGTATAGCGGTTTTAGTCGCGTCGTCATTTGTGTCGTCGGCGCACCCACCAAGGACACATTGCCGAGATAGTGACGACGGGATTGAAACGACTACCATGTCACTCTTCTTAGTGGAACTGTAAAGGGCGATCCACACACTTGCGTCGAGTCCGACCGAGTGCGAGGGTTGCTATGGCAACAGCTGCGTCGGCTCCAACGGAACCGGCTTTTACCCTGTTTTGTTGGAGCCGACGCAGCTGTTGCCATAGCAACCCTCGCACTCGGTCGGACTCAACGCAAGTCTGTGAACCGCCCTTTAACAAAACAAACAAAGTTTTTCTTCTTTTTTTTTTTGCAATTTTTAAATTGGGCGATAAAACGCAAAATCTGAGCGATTCATACATAAAAAAAAGAAAAAAAAAACGGAGGAAGAAAGGATTGCTTTTTTGCAAACTCCTTTAACTCACCTCTTTCCACTTCATCAGAGCGAACGGTGGAGAGGAGGTCGCCTCCTCTCGAGCGTTCGCTCTACTAAAGTGGAAAGAGGTTGGAGCAGCTTCCACTTCGTTCTGGACCTGTCACCGGCTATAGTAATTGCCGTCAACACTGCAATTCCAGCATAACCCCTAAGATTAATATGAAAAAGTTAATTAACAGATATTAAATAATGAGCCAACTTACCATACGACGATCCCCTCGTAGAATGTCCGCCGAGCCTGATAAATACATGAAGGCGACACACGTCTAAAATGTATGCAGAAAAAAAAAAAAATTAGAAGTTATAAAGATAGATGTTGGCATTGGGTTTATGTAAGAGTGAATCACATAAAGCGATGGAATATCCTAGGCATATCGCATCCAACAATTAAAACAAGATGAAAAAAAAAAGACGCCAAGTGAACGAGCCGTATTTGCTCCGCGCGACTTGAAAGTAACAAAAAATTGGTTAACTTTTGAAAGAAAATTTAACGAGGGCTCGGCGAAGAATCGGCCAGACCTCTGTGCGTGCGCAAACGTGTCGTGTCCCACCTCAAAAAAAAAAAACAGCAACAACAGCAAAGAAACACTTGATTAGTTTTAAGGCATGGCCTCCGAGATCCCGAAGCGCTGGCTACTCTAGGCTCGAGATCTCAAGGTAATTGTTTTGGTTTCTAGGCTAGGTGGCGCAAGCTACCGCAGATATAAAGACAGCCGTTACCATCGATCCATCTGCCCTTCTGTCGAACGGTTGGCGCGGTGCGAGTTTAGCCCCACCCCTCATTTTCGCCGAAGATATGCGGGTTTTGTGTACAATTTCGGCAAAAAATTCTTCTTTTTCCGATTCAGAAAAATTTCGGCTCCCTATGAAAGCCGACCACTATCATCATCATCGGCGTCAGTCGCCACATTCGAAATATGGCGGCACCGCCGCACCGGCGAAATGCCGCGAAATGCCCGCGGCCGCAGACCGCTGCAGGCAGTGCGCGCTTCGGTAGTTTCGATATGATGAAACAAAGCATACAGAAAGATTCACGTGAAGGTTTAAGAAAAAAAGTCCGGGGCCTCGTCGAAATGTGCCCGAGCCCTTCCCGCACGCGCCACGAGACAACGATGACGAGATTGACGACCTCCTCCGTGCCGTCACGGCCGTCACCGATGATGGTAAAGTGCATCTGAAAAACTACTTGAAGTAAAGTACAAAGTAATGAGAGGTCATGTTCAGAGTTGACAAAGCATCATTTCGAGATACAAATTTACAAGACCGAATTTGGGGAATGTACTTTGAAGTCGGGAGTTGTACTTTCCTTGGAAAGTACCAGAAAACAATAATTTACTAAAGTACAAGTGCATGCTTAGAGAATGTACCTCAAGTAAAGTGCAAGTATTCTAAACCTTGTTGCAGTAGTGCTTTAAGTACAGTGTACTTAAACTACTTCCCAACTCTGCCTCTTTCTGTTCAAGGTGTTTTCCTCGTGATTCAGTCACCGATCGATTCCGTGTAGGCGAGATGATTGCGGCAGGCATGTGCATAACAACTGGATACATTGCACATTGGGATCACCTAGCTTTTACACAACAAGCACGGATTTCCTACTTTCTATGCATGATTTATCAAATATGTGTATGGGCTTCTTTGAAGACTAATATATAAAGAAAATGCCTATTTCAAAGATGATGATGTACAACATAATACATTTTTATTGCTGAGTAACTTTTACATCATGGCGGTATTATTTTAGGTAAAAAGCAGTCCGATACAACAATAATCGCTAATGACTCTTAGATTTTCTGGTTTTTACAATATCGATTGTTATAAGCAATTTGCAGTAAGTGGTTAACTCAAATAAATCGAAAATGTTACTGCTTTAGTAGACGAACTGGGTAACAACTTTAATACAAAATTTTCCCCAAAAAAAGTATCTGCATGGTTGGACACCTTAATACTGATACCTTAAAGGGATACTACAACGAAATTTCAGCGCTCATTTTTTGGTCTATATGTGTTCAAAGGAGTAGTATCACATGGAACATACCAATATCTTGTTAAAAAAGTCTCGAAAAGAAATTCTAAAAACGAATTAAACGATTAGCAAAGAGCACCTGGTGGATGTCGCTAACGCCTCGTTTGTAATGCTCGTCTAGGAACCTTGACAGCTAGTGACGGAGGTTGTCTCGCCTCCGGCCACGACGAGAGAAGGGGAGAAGGAGGAACTCCCCTCTTCCCGAGGATGCCTTTTGTGTGTCGCAGAAGTCGCTATTGTCCCCCTACAAGATTATAGAAGATTAACCCAACACTCAGAATTCTTACAAAAGCAGCCGCTTCGGTGGCTGGAACGACTAGGCCATCCTCTCGACGTCAGCATTGCCGTAGCTTTGCTCGTCTCGAGACGACCTACGTCACGATTGCGTTGGATGTCACGTGCTCTAAGCTGGGCCTTCTCCGAGTGCTTGCCAGAGTGGGCCGTTTATAACGAAAAAATACAGCCACCAGGATCAAAATACAAACGTGCGATCGTCATTTACGGATATTGTGGATCATATTCAACCTATTTTTGAACACGACGGGAATATTTCAAATTTCGTTGAAGTATCCCTTTAAAACAGGGGTTCTCAAACTGAAGTCCGAGGAACACTGGGGTTCCACGAGCTGGTCTCATGGGTCCCGCAAACACCCAAATTGCAACCCCCCCCCCAATGCCGCAGGCTGCGCGGCAGGACCATGCAAAGCGCCTTCATCTCACTTTGTACTGACATCGCGATTGATATGGTGGGGATATATGGGAAGCAGCACAAGCAAAATTGCCTACAATTGTGCGTCTGCTCCTTCTCTGTCGGCAAATATGGAAGGGGGGGGGGGGGTTCCGCGGCAGTTTTTGAGGCTTCCTGGGGTTCTGTGAGCCAAGTTTGAGAACCCCTGCCTTAAAAGATAACTCTCCATTAGTTTGTGACTATTTAAATCTGCTTGCAAGGGCATTAAGAACACTATACTCGTGCCAACAAGAGAATTTCTCAAGGATAAAGTAACCACATTGTGTATCAATCATATTAATGTAAGAGTTACAGATAATTCGGTTAATTTGTAGCCAACCGTAAATTAGCAGATCACTATTTTTTTTGTACTCGGTCTTCTTCACTAAGTCCACGGCTGTCACTCAAGGCATAGTCAGTGCTCATAGATATTATTGAACGGTCTACGTTTAACCACTTTCTTTCCTCCTTTATTTATTTATTTATTTTTAAATACCGCTGGCCCATGGGCCATGGCAGGGAGGAACATCAGTATGGTTAATTCCTCCAATAAAGTATTAAACAATATCATCTTTGCAATAGTAGGTACAAAATGTGCCCAGAGTGCAAATGAAAAGAAAAGAAAAGAGGACTAAATGCAGGTAAAAACAGAGTGATAATCATCTTAACAGTATCAATAAGTTGACAACAAGAAACGAAGGCACGTGCCATGCACAGTACAATGCAGCACACAATATATACATATGTAACTTCAAAGACAGTAAAGAGGAAGAAAATAACATCTAGGCAAAATGTTCACCTTTTAAACACAGTGGAAAGTCGAGCAGCATAAAACATTGAAACATCTTTGACATTGACAGTATGTTCTGAGAAGCTTATTCCTATCTTTAATCGTGTTTGCAAAAAAAGATTACTTGAAAACATAGATTCTGGCCGAATACGACTGCAATGCTTCCGAAGGATTCAGTCTTTTTGACCTGTTGGTAATGTTCCTCAGATAAGTGGTCATGATAAATCAAATCATGACCAACTCATTTTGAGTTGGTCATGATAAATCAAAAAAAGAAACTTTAACTGTGCAATTTTTCTTAAAGGGCAACTCCGCTTCATTTTTGATATTTAGAAAACTATGCAGTCCTCTTCAGTATCATATAGGAAGACCCCATGTCAAATATTACGATCTAATTCCGTCTATATATTTAATAAACTGGCCAGCAAACTTTCGAATGAGCCAAGTCGCCGAAATCTGCCAACTCTAGCGTGCGACGTGAGGCGCAATCGTCAGCGCAGTCAATGCGACGGAGTTGGAGCGGCCAACGTTGAACCACTACGCGAAAGTCATGACTACGTCATTCTCACGTTTTGTTCGTCTTTACTTTTCAGAGCGAAATTGAACGATGACGTCATGAGTTTCCCTCCCGGTGTTGGCTCTACGGCGTCCACGTGATCACCGTAACGCGGATGCGCTAGTTTGCGCTGCCCTGCGCGCTTATCGCATGTCCGGTTTCTCCGCTCCCCCTCTCCTCTTTCGTGTTCTCCCCTTCCCCCTCTCCCCCGGGCCATCACCGTCCACGCCATGCGAAGCGACCTGCCCCTGACCTGCCCGCGTCGCGTGTCCTGTACCTTGCCCCCACGAGCGTCACAAGACCACGTGGTTCGACGTGACGTGGCCATGACTTTGAGGACACGAGACCAATGTTGCCTGACGCAACCGAAGTTTCGGTTTCGGTATCAGCTGATGTTTAAATTAAAATTACACAAATAATATTCCACATTTCGCGAATCCGAAGACGTAGAGCTGTTTAGTAGTACTTTGTGAAATGGAATCACATGTAAGCCTAAATTTTTCGGAATTGAGCGGAGTTGCCCTTTAAAGGGGTCGATGCAACGCTTTTTCGTACTTTGCACAATTACCGCTTAGAACGGATCCCTGACGTTAATGACCTATGAAACACACGTTCGTTTTTCACCCCACGCGATAGAAGTCCCAGAAAAAAAATAAAGAAAAACAAGCAGCGTTCATCCCCTCAACTCGCAGCCAGAACAAGCGGCCACGTGATCTGGAGCCGATTATATGCCGCCAATGTTGATCATAGCCACGCGCTGGGGTTGGCAAAGCACAGGACACGCGCTGAGTTCCAGACATTGTTATGCTTCGGCTATTGTCGTCGTTGCAGCGATTGGACACGGGCCACTACCCGAATGCTTCTCGAGCTAGTAATTATCACGAGCCCAAATCGAGTGCCCACGCAATGCTCGGGTCCAATCTATGAACCGCATTCAAATATCGTCACTGGGGTGTACTGCGATCCCCACGTTACGTCATCAAATTTTGAAATGGAGAGATTGAATGAAAATGATCGCTTTTGTCCTTGAAATTACACCGCAACAAAGAAGTTTCTTGGCCAGTGGCGTTGCGTGCGAGTATCCTTGAGTCCCACTAGTGCCAGTAAGCTCGTGTAAAGTGAAAAACATTCCAATTGAATATCGTTGCACTTTTAACCGCGAACTTACAAACATTTAACATTTCTATCACAGAGGATGCCGATCTGTAGCTTTGAAGTTATGAAACGTGCGGCCTGCCTCTGTATTGTCTCGAGCCTGTTTATGTCAGGTCTTGGTTGGCCTTTTTATGTAGGTCTTGGTCAGCCTTTTAATGTCAATCTTTGTTTTTCTCATGATAGGATGTCTTTTCTGGGTGAAGTAGAGCCATCAGAATTCTATCCTAATCTTGTTTCAATTTTGAATTTATTTAAGCAATCCAGTACTATAACTATTAAGGTTAAAAAAGTTAGGCCTGAACAAATGTAGCCTAACGATAGTATACTTTGTGCAACAAATACAAAATCTCTTGTGGCAGCATTGTAGACGGGCAGCTAATAGTGTGAGACTACAAGTGGAATACGAAAGGCTTCACAATATAGGGTAAATGTGTTAATCACTTCTGCGAAAAGAATCCACTATTTGGAATAAATATTTAAAGCTCGTTTCAACTCAAAAGAAGCTTGGTAAATAATAAATTAGCTTTGTGGTAGCAGTAAAAAGAGCATCCATGAACTATTGGAAACACATTTCGGTCCCAACTTCCAATCAATTGCAGATTCTTTTCACTCTTTCCTGACCACTGGAAAAGTAGTAATTTTCAAAGGATCCGTGCAAACGCTTTTATTTTCTTAACTGAGTTACGTATGGAGCAATGTGACACATCAATATGTGGCCAATTCGTTGTTATTTCAGAAGAAACAAAGGTTAGTATAATGTGAGAAAAAGATTTTTAAATTTTATTTCTTGGAAAATACAATGTATGTGCGGAAGGCATATGAATGCTGAAACTTCTGCAGCTATGTCAAATTAAAGGACAAATAAAAGAAATTCTGAATATTGGAAATGCCCCCATGGCTTACCTCTGAAAGTTAGTGTACATTCTCTATTTTGTGTGCTGATTGTCTATTTCTGGTTTGTCAGACAGTCATAGGCATGTGCATGGGGGGGGGGGGGGGGGGGCAGGGGGGGCGGCCACCCCCTCTAATCATCTAGGGGGGGGGGGCGCAAAGTTGGCCTGACTTGAGGCGCGACTGCAACGGCGGTATGGTTTCTTTTTCGACGGCATAAAACACCGGACGTGGGGGTGGGCGCTCTGGGGAAACCTGGCCCCCCTAATGAGAAATTCTGCGCACGCCTATGCAGACAGTTAGCCTCCGTAACACCTCTGCTTTTCAAGGAGAGAATGCTTATATTGGTGAAACAGATAGTATGCCTCACATTCCCAGCGGAATGCTTTGTGTTCTACCTTGGTTTTGTCATAGTGTTGATTGCAGTTCCCTCACATTTAGAATTTTTGTGTGCCTTGTTGGGAGCATAAAACGTGCACGCCGGCTCAGGACAGCTCTTGGAAATTATAGTGATGCTTACCGACAACCATCTGTTAACCAACGCCTGTAACATAATTTAAACTCCGGAGCTCATGAGGTCTAGAAAGTATGCCACAATACAGTTGAATTATGTAAACAATGCCATCTTCGTTACGAAGACTACCTAGTCCAAGCAGTTAGCCATGTTAGACAAGTGCAACCACCGTTCCCAGGACTATTTTTGACAGCCCACCAGCTTGTGACAAAGCTCAAACCTACGTTGAAACCGAAACTAGAGTTCATCGGCAATCCACGAGATTGTGGAACATAATTCTCCTGACTAAATTTAATTTCTTGACTGCGCTTGGAAACCATCGGTCAACGAGGATCGATGGCCTATGGGCGCGGTCAGGAAAGAGTTAACAAATGTTTTGTCACTCCCACAAGCACTAGCCTGGGCGATGGAGCAAACAATGCCGATAACTGGTGTGCAAATGCGTCTTCGGCTTTTCTACCTACACTATCACGTGCCAGGTTGACAACTATTCTCTTCGGTTCCAAACATAACAGGCTTCTGGGAATAGATGGCATACCGGTGATTGACCTCTGTGATAATTTTGAGTCACTCAAAGAAGTGCTTTAATGTCTGGTAAATGAAATAATTCTATCTGGAACTATGCCTGAGGATCTGGAAACTACAGTTGTGGCACCAATCTATAAAGGGGCCCACATAATCTATTTTCCTCGTATCGGTTGATTTCAATCCTTTCGTGTCTTTCACAAATCGTAGAAGGGCACCTTTGGTTTTGCATGGCTGTAGTTTTCTTCATGAACACGGTATATTATGTCTTCATCTCAGTACGACTTTGTTTCTGGGAGACGTACGTCGTTTTTACTGGGTGTATTTTTTTGCGTTTTGCATTCATCTTTTTGATGACCACTCTTGCATTTTTGTGCTTTTACTTGATGTAGCAAAAGTGTTAGATTCGGTGAATCATGAGATTTTACTTCGAAAACTTTATCGGATGAGATTCAGAGGACCTTTTGCAGTTTTGCGGAGAAATCTTTTGCAGTGTCGTTCACAATGTGTGTTTTTGGAGGTTTTTCCAGTGTCCCATCTCCTTTTTAACCTGCACGTTAATGACCTTTCTTAAGTTGTGACGTGTAATGTATTACAGTATGCGGAAAACACTTAATTTTTCTTGTCACACCAATCTAGATTATGCTGCACATAGCTTGCAACAAAATGCCACTTCAGGGACTGGTTCCAAGAAAAAAGAAATAACTGGGAACACCGCTAAACTAAATTCCTATTGTTTTTGCAGTCCTTGGGGAAAAGTTCATTCCTTCCCTTCTCTGTTTTTGCATAACTCGAATTGTGGGCCATATTGCTATAGTCTAGTTCAGTATGTTCCTTTGATTAATTATTTGGGTATTTTTTCGACTCTGATTTAAGTTGGAATATGCACCTCTCCTCTGTTTTGAAGCACCTCAGAAGTGTGTCATGTCAGTTATACAACCTGAACGTGTTTCTGCAATTTGCCCCTAGAAGAAGGCTTATGCATTCCCTGGCATATAGCGTGCTATGACATAACATTACTCTTTTTATTTCTTTTTTTAACTGCTCATGCTAGAATTGGGGGTATTTTGAGGGGAATGTTGAAAAGTGTATCTTATGGCTGGGCATCTTGTCGTAGTGAACGCTTGTTTTGCTTACTTACATTGACTTATTTTTACTGTCTACTTGTACAAACTGCGGTACTTCAGCACTTTTGGTTCAGTGAATTTAAAAGGGACAGAATTGCTCCACATACCTTTATAAATACTACACACTACGAGGCAGAACAAATTTATAGTCATTGCGAGGAAAGTGTTAGATCATTTTATGTTCCCAAGATTTTTGATGATTTCCCTGAGCACATTTTATTAGTGCAGACTAACCTTAAGCAAAAATTAAAAAAAGAAACAACTAAAATTTGTACATTGATAAAACCAAGTAACCTAGGCACTATTGCTAACTCTTGCTCCTTGCTTTGAATAGTTATTGTGTATGGAATGGTCAGCACAGTCAGGTCCTGCCACACTAGCCTTCCTAGGCTTAGTCACACCTGCTTATGTATCTGTTCATTCCTGTGAAATAAATTTGATTTGATTTTTACATAACTCAAGTGTCACATGTTTCACAGGTTTGCGCATAGGTTGTACATTTAAATTTTAGTTACTAGAAGATACAGTTGATAGTAAGCACACCTAAGCATTTGTTGCAGACTTGAATGTTGCATTCTTCTGATAATTTGTAATATAGTTTTTATGTAATACAGAAATATTGCGAGGGTTTTATGCCTTGCTATATTGCTGTTCTTGATGTTTTCCTAGTGTTTTCTCTTTTTAATATTTATACATCTTTCATTCCTACTTGGGCTCAAACAAGTCTGCAGAATTGACAAATAAATTAGTAATAAATAACTACCAAGATGGCATAAATGCAGTTGCATGTGGGTTCATGTTATTTTCAGCTTTAAAATACTGTATTGGCCATGGTTTTTCTTTTTGTGTGTGTCTGTGACATGAGCCACATGAAACTTTTCAGCTCTTCTGTTGTCAGCATCCAGTTTTGTTAATTGCTACGATGACAGATTACACTATGGGTTATAGTTACATGGACGGGTTATTGATTGGTTGAAATAGATCCTTTGAATGATCTCTGTGAAACTCTGCGGCAAGTGAAAGTTCAAGATGAGAGGCTGACCGAGGGATATAGAGATTTGGAAAATAGCAGTTGCCTTTCTGAAAGAGACAAAATAAAGGAGTGTGTTTTGTGGATTGAAATTAAGGCTGAACTGTAATTAAAGTTGAATGGAAGTCTGTCATCAGTTGTGTCTTTCATATTTCTTATGACCAATTTGACAATTAAAAATGCTAGAAAAATCAATAACAGCATGGCAATAAAAAAGATATAATTCCTTTTATTCAAGTTGCCGTGTAAAAAATAACCAGCAAATAACTTTTATTGTGTAGTCATACACCTGTACCTAGCTTCTTTCAGACAAGATGCCAGTTGCTCACTTACTTACAATGAATTGGAGCACTCCACCAGATCCCAGTATTACATTAAGTCTTTTCTATATATCTAGTGAGAACTGCTATATTGTTGTACTTGACTTTGATTGTTCCGATGGGGCATGGCTTTCCAGTATTTCCTGAACTTGAAAGTATAAAGAGCTGGCACTATGAGTTACCAGTTTCTTGCTGAGGTCAGCTTACCCTAGCCCTCCATAGTCCACACCATTGTCTCCCAGCAGTTCATGGGTCAAACTCATAAGCAGAGAATGACACTTCTAGGATGGTGTGAAAGTGCTAGTTCTTTCTTTTTTTGATCTCCTGGTCCCAGCAGGCACTGTCCTTCTAACATATCTAGAACACTGGTGTCTGTAGGCAGAGAGACCGTTAACAGTGAAAATGGGTATAGTAACTTTTAGATAAAATATATACCTCATAGTATCAAGAGATTTACCTCACTTCTTGTTCTCTTGTCAGTATATGGTAGTTTCCTCTACCTCCATTCTTGAGTGTCCTAAAAGCTACAGTGTGATGCTACATTTATATCTCTTTGTGTGCAGTCACATTTTCAATTGGGCTTCACTCTCCTTACATTGTGTGTTGTGATACGTGATGGGAGCAAAATTTTGGATTGATTTCAAACAAAAATCCGGGTTGGCTTTTTGGTTTTTGACTTTGCAAACGTTCTGCTATGCTTAAAAGAAGCACTGACTGCTACTTTATTTTTTTTAACTTCTTGCAGGGAGGAGTTGAATGTGACCCTGCCTCCCCATGGCGAATATGCCACTGGAATCATCTACATGGAGAAAATGACTGCACCTCAAGCTGAGAAGGAGTTTGAGGAGGAAGCCGCCTCCAACGGACTCAAGGTAAGCAGATACAAGTGACTCTACGATGTTTGGTATAATTTCCAAAGTAACATGAGGTGAATCATAATGTGATGAATGGAAGGGAAAGAACATGCAATCAAATATGTGACACAAATGAGCTGGCTCGACATAAATGTTTAGTTTTCTAATTTCTTTTCTTTTCTTTTGATAGAGAATTTTTTATTTATGGAATTTGTTGCTCTTAGAGAGAAAAAATTCAAAATTGTGTCAATCACTTTTGCAATCATTCGTTGCTTAGTCTACAAGGCTTTTTAAGATATTCCTATATATATATAGAAAAAAAAGCCAATAGCCTAAAAGGCTCTAAGCTGTTGACATTTACATCACTTCTACAGTGTGTGACATAGTTTGCTAAAATACAGCATTCACACTTTGTCATGTTCGACTCATAGAATATTAGTGTTCCAACTTTAACACCGTGAGAAAACTGACTGTAATAAAAAAATTAGCTGTGAGGTCATGTGCTTTCATGCCCAGTAAGCTTGCATGCTTTCTCATAATATAGTACACAATCTGTACAAAATATGGGGTGGTTACTTTATTATATACTAATCAACTTACTGAGTCACGAAAATTGATTTCAAGATCTTTGTAAAATCCTTCATAAAATTGTAATTACTAGATAATAGGCATATGTTACAAAAATTTTAAATTACCAACTACAGTGGGGAGATATGAAAATAAATAAGATCATGAAAGAGCAAAAACGCAACCAACCCTGGCTTTTCTGCCCTTGTTATTGTTTTGTTGAAATTAATAAAATTCCTCTGGGAATGGAAATTTGGTCTTTAATGGTAGGGTAGCATCTCAGGCTATGGGTATGGCAAAGCATCCCTCAGTGAATTTCTTTCTATTTGTGACAAAAATTAGGTCGACACTTCAAAAAGTAACAATTTCGCTCTTGAAACTTTGCCTACGAGGCATGTCCCTGACCTAATCACATTATTTGTGAAAAGTCACCAGAAGTACCTCATTTCTCAATGAACTGGCATGAATAATAATAAATCATCATTCTTACTGAATTTCATGATTTAGTCAGCTATGAGTCTGCAGGATATTTCAACTCCTAGCTGCTTTGCTCCCAACTAGGAATGGTAAAGCCACTTGGCTTCCAATTGGGAATGGCTACAGCTATGGACCCTCAACTGGTCCCAGTTAACCCCTCAACTTGTACCAGTTAACCCTCAACTGGTACCAGTTGAACCGCAAATGGTCCCTATTGAATTATAGTTGGGACCGGTTGATTTTCATTCGGACCAGTTGATTCTCAACTGGTCCCAATTCTTAACATTTTTACCGGTTCTAGGAAGGTAATTAATTGCTTGCTTCCATAGGTTCTGTGCTGGCGGACGTTACCCACGGACGACTCCACTCTGGGTTCTGTGGCGAGGTCCACGGAGCCCTTCATGAGGCACGTCTTCGTTGTGGCCACCAGGGGGCAGACTGGAGACGCCTTCAAGAGAGATGTGAGCATTCTACACTCTTGGATGACTATAGATATGCTCGCTCGTTTGTCAAGGGGGGCGGAAAACTCGGATGACAGCCTCAGGACCTGCATGGTCACTCTCCCTGAAGTAGGATGTTCTTTTGTTAGTGCTTTCTTGAATTAGAAGGTGCTGGGTTTGATAATACATTTATGTGCGTGGAACGTCTGTTTAGAAGAAGGGTATATCTTCTTACCAGTTGTTGAACCTCACATAGGTAAATGTCTCAACTAAAAATATACCTTTCGTGATTTCTCGTATAAAATTATAGAAACTTTGTAGCTTCTTCTCACAGGCTTTTCCAAGATGTTTGCTTTCATTTATTTTAATTTTTTGTTAACCTGTTTACCAGAGGGCTGGGGGCTTGTCAAGCTGCTTTTAAGAACTCTTTTCTTTGGCCCCCACTATGAAGTGGTGGGAATAAGCTGATTACTCATATTAGTATTATTAACGTCAATGTAGTCTCTGACAGTACAAAAGTTGCACCTTCAAATACAATTCTGGAAAATAGATCAAGTTTACTTGTATGTTGTCGCTGGGTCTGCATCCTTCAGCCTGAGGATTTTTGAAATGCAGGGAGCATGAAAAACAACAAAGAAGGCATCTGAGATACACCAGCACAATCAGAAATCAGTTTCGGTAAACTAATAAATGGACAATAGACAATGTGCTCTACAAGAATAGCCTATCAAGCTTCTTTACAGTAGATGGAATGAGGTCTGAATGGATGCACAGGCAGGATATTACGTTTGAATAATAAATGAAGTGAACAGTCGATAGCCAGCTGAAAGACAATACTCTTGCTGGCTGTTTCCATTCCACCTGGGAAATCATTGAGGCTCAGGGGAAAATGATATCATGAAGATTATACTGAGTGCCCATGTGCCATAATAAAGGAGTAAAGAAATACAAATTGCATTACCAATGAAGACGGGCTGAAGTTAGATCATCAATGTTCTCTGCCGGTCTCTTTGTTCCATGCTGCAGCCATCATTAATATAAAAGGGAATCTGAACTTTTTTCCCAGGTGTTTGTGCTTCGCAAAGCGTCTTCACACAAGATTCCAACTGACAAGCTCAGATTCTACATCTGCAGTCTTTCCGTCGACACCATAGTCTACAAGGTTGGTTGCATGCTTTTGCGGGCTATTTCATGTTGTGGCACTGCTATCTCTACTTTTTGCTTAACTTACAAGCATTACTCATGATGTACTTTTTTGTCTACAGCGAGGAGGCTTTGCCTCAGAAATGTTAATACTTGCAAATGTTGTGAGTTTCTAAGTCTCAAGATACTAATGTTGCCAAATTAAGCTGAGCTCGAGTTGTTAGGAGAAAAAGCTTTGCCAGAAATCTTAATAGTGTAATAGCAACTTGAAACTGCTGTTGCTAGCCTTCTTATGGAGGAAATTTATTTGCAACCCTCATCAACTTCGGATGAACTACTGAGACACCTTGGTTGGTGGTTATGCAGTATATGGTGCAAGCAATGTTGGTTTTAATCTGTAATCACAAGAAACACATTTTTTAAATAATTATTTAGGTTATTTTTTTAGAAGCTTGTAAGTATAGTTACCTTCTTAGCTGTTTGCTCTAAAAAGTTTAGAATTTTTAATAAAGAAATAGTGCTATCTTACTAATGTGTATGGATAAAAATTAATTTTGTTATACACCATTTGAGAGGAAAATTAAAAAAAGAAAAGAAGACTACTTCACTATATCATAGTGTGGTTCCAGAAAAGCTTTATTTACCTGTTGGCTTTGTCTAAAACATTGCACAACCGCGGTCGCGACGTGCGGGGAGAAGGAGCGGGTTCGCGGCGACCTTACCCGGCGGAGACAGACTTCAACCTACACTCCACGGTTACATCCCAAAATATGGGGCGTACGCTTACCTCGCGATTCCTGACTGGGTTAATGCTTGTGTTATCTTTCCGATTCTTTTTTTTTTGTCGGATCGATATTTTCGTAAGCAAAACAAACTTTTATTTTGTTATCTTCATCGTTTTCTTTTCGCATGGATACGCTACCACTTCGAAGTCGCCCACGCGAAAAATGCGTAAGCAAAGGGGGGCCTTTCTCTCCGCTTTACTTTGTCACGGACGTCCTCCAACTGTAAGGTCCGCGGCCGCGTCATTCGGAGTAGGGTGAGTGTTTGCAGATCGCTGAGTCCCCGTTGGGGTATTTGAAGGGGTGGGCGATGACTCGGTGTTTTTTAGAGATCGATATTGGCCCAAAAATTGGGGTGAGCGATGACTCGGGGATGGGCGATGACTCGGGATATTACGGTAGTGTAGGAAAACCTACTGATTAAATGGAAGATGACTGAGGAGAAAAGAAAAGACCTCCCCTGGATTTCCCCTTTCCTCTCAAAAAGATGAAAAATTAATTTTTTATTTTGTGGAGATTTGATGTGCTGCGTTTTAGGTGAGAAGAAGGAAAAAGCATGAGAAGGAAAGGTTCCAGGGACACTAGGGAGAGCTTCTTCAGCCAAGATGAAAACCATTTTGTTTATTAGCCTTGAAATCGGCTCTTTGACTGCACTGTCTTTAAAAATGAGCAGCACCTAGTTTCCTACTTCCTTCTCCTCAGCTTCAATATTTTCCCATTGCCGTATTCCTAGTCACGAAATTGCACGTTGAACAAAACCTCCCATTACAGAATGCAGGGATCCTGAATTCAATCTCTGCCTGTTTTGATCTGGATGACAGCCGTACTGACGTACGTTCATGTGCCAGCCAGTACTGTATGGTGCACATTATAAACCCCAAGCTAGCAGCCGTACTGGACTGACCAAGTTTCCCATCCACGGCACGAACCAGCGTCGCCATGTGCCTCAAATGTAGACTGACCTCGCGCCGTCTAAACACAAATGCCTATACGACGTGCTAGTTTGTCTGCTCCTTGCGCACCTTGTGCATTTGTTTACCCTCCGAATGAACCTGCGCGTTTTCTTCTGCTCTGACCTCGACCGACGATGGCGCACTATTGGCTGCGTCGTTATCACGTGTTCCCCGTGTGTTTTTTCGTGTTGCCATTTAATTGGCGTGCCCAGTCTTGCACTCTGATTTTCACTAGGCTCGTTCAATTTGCCCCTGGCAGCCTGTACCGGTGAAAAAAAGGTGGCGCGGTGTTAAAAAGTATAAGACAATGTACTTTCGGTTGTGCTTTGAGATAGGCTGAACTCGTAAAGTCGAATGTGGCGGTGTGCACCGAGCGCAGCTCGCGCAGCAGATGCAGATACATCGAATGAACCCACTGACAGCGTAAGGAATCTGGGGTAAGGCAAGCCCCGAGCATCTCCTTATTGCTGCACGGCCAATGAGATTGCGAAATTAGCCGGTATGGATCGTGAAGTGAGAAGCGTGAACGTGATAGGCCACGCCTATGCGTTTCTCGACCTGTCGGCGACCTCAGTTTGCATTGTCTTTGCTTCCGCGACCCAGGGCCAGCTGACGACGACCCAGCTGTGGCGCTACTTCCTGGACCTGCAGGACCCGACGTGCGAGACCTACCTGGCCCTGGTGCACGCACGCTTCTCCACCAACACCTTCCCCAGCTGGGAGAGGGCACACCTGCTCAGGTACGCGCAGACTCGCTCCCGCTTGGGCGGCCTCGAAACGACGCAGATGGATGCAGCACTCGCTGAAGAACGTTGTAGTCGATGCTAGTTTAATTTAATCTTTCTTACTAGTAGACATCTGCAAAAAATAATGAACTGGATGTTACTTGAAAGTAAATGAAAGTGGCAGTAGCTCGTGGGGCGGTCTTGAACGGGTACGTTTCGGAATCTGCAAAATAGGAGCCAATATTTTGCTAGGAAGGCTCGCCTCTCTAGAGCTCAGCATCTGTGCGACTTATCTACGGCTTAGTTGAGGGACCGAGCCCCAAGGAAGCTAGGTATCATAGCGACGCTTCAGTTGCCATAGCTTCGAAGATGCTAGAAAACATAATGTAAAATAACAAGGTTAGCATACTGCACTCCTCTTTATTTGAGCATGAAAGGACGAAGCTCAGTAACTCGCTGCCTTCGCACCCTTTCCCTTACGCAGAGTCCTGGCGCACAACGGAGAGATCAACACGCTGCGGGGCAACGTGAACCTGATGCGAGCGCGTGAGGGCGTCATGCACACCACCATCTTCGGGGACAAGCTGAAGGAGCTGTACCCCGTGGTGGAGCCCAACCTGTCCGACTCTGGCAGCGTGGACACTGTCCTGGAGTTCCTCGTCATGGCCGGACAGCGCTCGCTGCCTGAGGTGCCTCCTTCGATTCTCCCCGCTCCCCGGGCGACGTTGGCCGCCTCGGTGGATCCGAGGCAAAGCGTGCCAGTCTGCGGGTGACGGGCGGCGAATTTGAATCGCGGCCGTGTTGCCCGCAATCTGACGGAGGCTTGTTGCGGAGAAGGCGTCGTGTAGCCGAGCTTTTGGCCTCACGTCAAGAGATCCCTGGGTGGTCCAAATGAATCGTCAGTTCATTGCTAGGGTGTGCCGGATGCCTTTCTTCGGTTTGACACGTAAAACCCCTAAATTTGGCCTTAAGACTGGTCCGAGTGGCCACTTCCAAGCAGACTTGTGCGGTACTCAATACAAGTGATCAAATTACTTGTAATCAATTACTTTTTGGAGTAATTTGGAATCATTTGAATACATTTTTTAGGAAGTAATCACAAGAGTAATCTAATTACTTTTGGAAGTACTAAAATTGCTTCTAACCATTACTATTTCCCCGCCCCCTCCCCCTTTCTGCTGGTGCCCTTTGTAAAAGCTTCCTGACAAGGGACCCTCGAACCGAGTCTCCGAAAAGAGGAAGGTTTACCAAAATTGGTAGATCATGAAGATAAGCAGCTTATAACACGGTGATTTCAATCCAGTGATGAACAGTCTAAAAGATCCATTTTCAAACCGGAAGAAAAGTTTGTCGTTTTGAAAATCTGAAGTAATCGTAAGAATAACGAATACATTTTCAAGTGACGTCCATTTACCTTGCTTTTCAAGTAGCGGAGTAATGAAATTGTAAGCAATCGTAATTGTAATTGATACATTTTTTCTAGTAACGTGTACAAGACTCCTGCCGAGGCTGTGCCCACTTTTTGCTTCAGTACTATTGTGGGGTATTGCGCATCCGTAAAACCATTTGCGAGGGAGAAAAGAGTGTGGTGCTATTTTCGGTAATTGTTACGCGAGTTAATTTTCTGTAAATAGATTCAGCAGCACCGTGTTGGTTTCGCTGGCTCGTATAATATATACGTTGAACATTTCCGTTTTCAATGTCAGCAGGCTGTTTATGCTATTATTTCCATATTTATAATATATATGCAGGTTTTTCCGTTATACATATATTCGTGAGCACTTGCGTTTCAGGTTCAAAGACCATGATAATGATGGTACCGGAGGCACGGTAGACTAGCATAATACAAGATTGCTCTTCGTATTATCCACGTGTTCGTACAACATATCCAGGTAGATTTATGCTCTGTATAACATCTTTGTGTGCACTTGCTCGAAATTTCCCAGGCTGTGATGACAATGGTCCCGGAGGCGTGGCAGAATAACGACCAAATGATTCCTGAGAAACGCCAGTTCTATCAGTGGAGTGGCTGTGCCATGGAACCTTGGGATGGACCAGGCAAGCACTCGCTGCTCCCGTATAATTATTGAATGACTGCTGAATTCAAACTTTGGCTTTGTTATTTTGTTGCGTTTCATTAGGAAAAGTACACTGAAGAAGATGTAGTGCGAAAATTTCTCTCAAGGTTTTAGTATATTGTAGCTGGTGGTGCTTGAGCCTGCATATACAGTATGAACTCATTATAACAGACCTTGATAGTGATGAAGATTTTGGTCTGTTGTAAAAGGAGTGTGCAGAATGAAGATACTCTTACTACAGACTTTGAGGTGGATTATGACCGGAGTCTGTTCTAACCAGCGATATTGATGAAAGGAGAATGGATATTAGAAAAGAACTGGTTTATTGAAACTTCTAAAGTTTTAAAAGGTCGTGATTTTTTATTGAGCTGTACTGATGATCGTCATCACTGTGTACCTTGGGTCATACGAGTCTTGCTAGGCATTGAGCGCAATGACAGCATTTGGCGAAATGGATGCTATTGCTTCCGAACCAAAGCCGCATAATGTCCGAAATAATGACTGCTGTTGAAGAGTCCGCTAGAATGGAATGATCAACTACTTCCAAGCTCTGTAATATAGTCCATTATATCCATCTGAATGTATATGTTATAACAGAATCTTTAATGAGCAAAGTTGGCTCAATGGCATAAACAGGAAGACCAACCAAACTTAACAAATCAGTACGTTCTAACCGAATGTCTCCTGTAGCCAGATCTGTTGTAACGAGGTTAAACTGTAGTGGAGGTTTGGTCATTAGAGGAGTTTAGTAGATCATTCTGGTGACTCCGATAACGCTACCCGATACTCCGCCCCTGCCTTGGCACATGCATCATATCGTTATCGGGGAAATCGGAGATATTGAAACAATCTCTGATTTCTTTCTAATGGCGCAGTTTTCTCCAAACTGTATGCGAGCATGACATCCTTCTTACAGTGTCGTGTTTCTGCAGTGCATCACTCTGTAGTAAATTGCTACACTGTACAAGGGTTGTATGGCAAAGAGTGGTATTAAACTTAAACTTGTTTTCACATCAAGAACCATAGTAAAAGCAATTAATCTTCTTGTGGAGCATTACTCTCCTCTTGCAGGTTGTAAATTAAGATACCGTAATATCCCGAGTCATCACCCACCCCTTTGCCGCCTGAAATTCATAGAAAAAGTGGGGTGGGCCATGTCTCGGTGAGTGAGCACAAAAAGTTAATAAAAGCGGAGAAAGCCGCCCAGTTTTCTCTCCGTATCTAGCGCTGCTACGCAACAGATACATTAAACTCAAAACTCGATTCAGTTTTATTGTTTTATGAGAACAGCAGAACCCATCCTTTGGGAATGATTATCTACGTTAATGCGAATAGCATCAAGCGGTGCGGAGTTATGCGCGTTCGTCAGGTGGCCGGCACACTCTAGATACGCCAGCCCACTCTTGAGGCGATTCTAAATTTGTTGACACTTTCACAGCCCTGCGCACGATCTCCGCAGCCCAGCACGTGCGTTTGTGTCACTTAGGAAGGCGAGCAAAGCACGCGCCATACGCACAAACACTCAAAATGGTACCGACCAGACTTTCTGGCGTCTCAGCTAGTCTCAACCAACGGTACTCTAAACGGTTGTTTATATCTTTACCATAGGACGCGCCTTACAGCGCTGTCACAGCTACCGGTGCGCGCGCGTTCCATGCACGAGGGCTCATTCCGCTCTCGTGAGGGTGAGCACGGCCGCTACATCACCCTCTCCCCGAGCGCGGGAGAGGGTGAGCTAGGGGCAGTGCTAAGCCTCACGAGAGCGGAATGAGCCCTCGTGCATGGAACGCGCGCGATGGTAAAGATATAAACAGGTGTTTAGAGTGCGCTTGAATGACTGCCTTCATAGCTCTGTGGTTAGCGCGTCTGCCTGCTGATCAAAGGGTCAACGGTTCGAATCCCGCCGGCGCCGGTCTTTTTTATTTATTTATCGACCCGCGGCGTAAGAGGTTAGATAGCCAGATAGATATATAGATAGATAGATAGATAGATAGATAGATACATAGACGAAAAGTGCGTGAAGTATCCAAAGAATGCTATTCGCATTAAAAAATGCTCACGAAAGAATGTTTTACTGCCAGCAGAAGTCCGTTGCTTGCATACGCGCTAGGAACGCCACCGATCTGCATAGAGCACGAACGTTTGTTTCGTGAAAACACGTCACCACTATGTTCTTCTAGTTAGTAAAAAAAAAAAAAGAGAAGAAAAGAAAGAAAATTCCGCAAGAAAATAGAAAAACCAACCAGGCGCAACGAGCAGGCGAGCGAGCGAGCGGACCAAAGGAGCGACGAAGAGCGATGCTGGGAAAGCGGAAAAAGCCGGCGATCGCGTGGCAAACACTTTGGCGTCGGGCCAAGTCGGGCGCCTTGTCAATCGCAAGCTCTTGCGCAACTTTCTTGTTTTTTGCGTACATGCGTGCGTCCGTGCACGGCGTGCTATCAATAGGGGTTTGGGACGCTCTACTAACGTCTGTGTAGGGCGTTCCAGAAAGCTTTATTTACCTGTTGGCTTTGTCATAAACATTGCACAACCGGCGGTCGCGACGTGCGGGGAGAAGGAGCGGGTTCGCGGCGACCTCACTTCGGCGGAGACAGACTTCGACCTTACACTCCGCGGTAACATCCCAAAATATGGGGCGTACGCTCACCTCGCGATTCCTGACTGGGTTAATGCTTGTGTTATCTTTCCGATTTTTTTGTCGCATCGATATTTTCAAAAGCAAAACAAACTTTCATTTTGTTATCTTCATCGTTTTCTTTCGCATGGATACACTACCACTTCGGAGTCGCTCACGCGAAAAATGCGTAAGCAAAGAGGGGGCCTTTCCCTCTGTTTTACTTTGTCAGGGACGTCCTCCAACTGTAAGGTCCGCGGCCGCGTCATTTTGGGTAGGATGAGTGTTTGCAGATCGCGGAGTCCGCGTTGGGGTATTTGAAGGGGTGGGCGATGACTCGGTGTTTTTTTTAGAAATCGATATTGGCCCAAAAATTGGGGTGGGCGATGACTTGGGGATGGGCGATGACTCGGGATATTACGGTACTTCTAAGTGCGTTTAAAGTCAGCTATATTTTTTTTTTTTTTTAATATACGATTTTGAATTTTTCCTACAAAGGTGTATTAAACTGCTGAGCAGTTGTGTTACCTGGGAAACATTCCGGTATCGCTTCCAGAATGTTACTGAGCCTAGCACCTACGCTTCACGGCACTCTTCATCAGATAACACGTGACATGTAAACTTGATTGCAGTTCCTGGAATGAAGATGCTGGTGCTAGTCGGTTTTAAAGCCCGACGGTTTTCCAGAACCTCCCATACTTACCGGAATCAGCCAATCGGCGCTGATCACATGACCTTTCCACCAGCTAATCGGCGTCAAACTTCAGCGGTCTATTTTTTGGGCTTCACTAAATCTGCGCCTCCCCCCCCTCCTGACTTGAGCCAAAGATGTTTCATGTTAAACATTGTTTCTGTCTCTGACTGCCGAATCTTATGATAACTGCCGTCATGCAGTGTGTCAACTGTACACACAATTTGCTTGTTTCTTGTTGTGACAATGAGTATGGAGTGGCTTCCAAGTGAAGTGTTCTATTCCACTTTGCTTCTCTTAGCACTGCTGACCTTCTCTGACGGGCGCTATGTGGGGGCCATCTTGGATCGCAATGGCTTGCGTCCTTCCCGCTACTACATCACCAAGGACAAGTACATGGTGATGGCCAGCGTAAGTGGCGTCCTGGACATTCCCTCGGAGCTGATTTTACAGAAGGTTTGTCGCTCTTGGCTTGCATTTCCTTCTCAGTCCGACCTCAATTTCTTTTTTGCTTTTTAGAAGGCATGTCACTTTCTCTACCCACTTCTTTCCCTAAAAATATTATGTAGCTAACTTTATGATTTCCGCCTGCTAATTATCATGCATGCCTTAAAAAAAAAAAATGAAATGTTCCTTAATTCAAGTGATAGATCCAGGACACAGTGTCTAGCAAAAGGATGTGCACATTTTTATTTATAATTTATTCATTATCATTACTAATTGATAATTAATTATCAAAGCATGCCAAGTTTAGCTAGGTTTTGCAGCCATGTAATGGTTTTTTCTGGTGCTTTTTCGTAACATTACCATCATCTCATGAAAGTCAGCCTATATGCATAGTCAAACCCGTTTATATCCAACTCGCAAAAAACGTAATTCGACATAGTACTCGTATAAAGCGGGTAATTCGATATAAAAGTTTTAATTAATTTGACTCTCAAAAATTCACTTTCTGCTGACATATTACACAATGAAATAGCCTTGTATATTCTGCCGCTTTTCTTTATTGCATCCGCGATAATGATATTTTTCTGCACCATCGTCGGACTCCAAAATGCTGAGGCTGCTGCCTTCATATTTGCGCATTGGCGCCGAACTATGCCGAGAGCAGGAGCACGTCCGAGCAGGAGCACTTTCTCCTGCAGCGCCGCAGTTTTGCTCTGCAAGTTGGCTTTCCCCTAATGCAGGCGGTTGCGTTGGGGGAAAGTCAGCGGCAGAGTAAGCTGACTTTTTTGTAGCGTGAGCTAGCACTGGCCGAAGGTTGAGCAGTTTCGCGTGGCTCGCATAATGAGCCGTGCTCCGTGCTGCGTAAGCGCGAGGAGCGGTGACGTCACACGGCGCACAGCTGGCACGCCGGAGCTGCCGCCGCTGCGCTCCGCCGCCGCCCGCGCTCCGCTGCTACCGCGCGCACCTCACCGGTCTGCACATTTCAGGGGAGTGACGTCATAGCCGCAGCAGACGCGCTGCTGGCACCGCCGCGTGCCCAGCTGCCCGCCTCCGTTGCGCAGTAGCCAAGTCTGACGCTGCACCGGAGCTGCTTGATAGCGCCTCTCATTTTGTGCGCATAAGCTCACCCTACGCATATCCTGGCATAGCCGAGCTTGCCACCACAATTGGTTTTTTTCTTCCGGGCGGCGGCATCAATTGTTAGAAAAAAAAACAATATTAGGGGAGTTTTGTAGACCGCGTTTCCCCATGCGCTAAGCCCGCCGCAACGAAGCAGCCGCTACTGCGCCTGCGCGCCGATGGCGCTCGGCTGTAGAGTTCCGGTTATCGTAGCGGGTTGCGCAGAGCATTGCGGGACGGCGGGGAAACGATATACGAAAACTCCCTATTCTTTCGCGGACGGAGCAGGGAGAGGGAGCACGTAGCACCCCCTCTCGCTCGCTCCGAAAACGACGTTTTTCTTTCTTCTAAGCGGTCGACGCGGCCGCTCGGAAAAAACCCCACGAAAACCAGCGTGCTTGCAGGTGGCTCTCCCAATGCGACAGCTCGCATTGGGGGAAAGCCAGCTTGCAGAGCAAAACGGCACTTTTGTGCAGTTCGACATATCGCAGCGGCTGCTATTTTTGTTCGAACGTAACAATAGTTTTTGCTATATATTATCACTAAAATTACTGTGCACAAAAAAAACTGTTCGAGTATAAGGGATAATCGTAACAGTAAAAGAGTCCATATAGATTTCGTTCCGCAATTGCCACTCTTTACAATGCATAAAAAAGAGTGAAAGAGGAAGGGACTTCAACTCTCGCTGATTTGTATGTGTATTGTTGTTTTTGCCCCCCCCCTTATGTAAAGCCTCCCACTGGGCGCTATAAAAGTATATTAAATGAAATGAAATGAAATTCAATATAAACTGTTTCGATATAGTCAAGTTTGACTGTAGCATTGTTGTGTTGATGTTCAACCGATGTTGATTTTTTCTGCTTTCACTCCACTATGCTTAGCACAAACAAACTACTCTAGTGATATTGTCACGCATGTGTACGAGCAAAAGGGAGTACTTTTTCCCCCTGTGCATCGGTACTGCAGAGAAACTGAAAACAGGAGCTGCTTCAACAGTGAAAAATAAGAATACCGCAGAATACCGAGCATCCGCCCATTCCACATTAAGCGTCCATTCCCAAATCTGTAAGATCTGAGAGGGTATGCACAGTACATTTATATGTAAAATTGATGACCGGACAAGCGCCCATCCCCCATTTTTTTAGCGATTATCTCCAAAGTTTGAGTGGGCGCTTGCCCAGTATATTACGACAGGTGCTAGTATAACTGTCCATGTCAACAATATTTCTTCAGAGACCTTTAGTTCAAAGCTAGCAGGGCCGCTGTGACACAAGTGCAGCTAGTGTGCAAGCACACGGGGCAGTCGTGGCTGATGGCCATAATACTGTCACTGCCAGCAACTTCGAAATAAGTTCTCAACCGAAACAAGAGCCATATCTTCAATCGTTTCACCGCTGCTATCAACCAACTAGAAAAATACACAATCGATTCATTGATTCAGCGTAAAAGTGAAAATAATTTTCCGCCAACGTCGCGACTCTGTTCGGCCTTGTGCTAAAACTTTATTAAACATCTCTTTTCTCCGATGTCTCGCAGGGACGACTGAGGCCAGGACGCATGCTGCTGGTGGACACTGTGGAGAAAAATGTGACCAAGGACGAAGAACTCAAGCTCCAGATCGCACGCCAGCGACCTCTTGGCGAGTGGCTCAAAGAGATGGTGAGACTGTTGCTTGACCTGTCGACTTTCCCTGTGACATTAGCAATATAATATATTCTAAAAACGAAGACACAAGACAGATCTTATGGAACGGCTGCCCAAACAGGACGTGTTTTCTGCAGTCAAAGCATCGGCCTTACAGGAAGTGAAGGGTTTTGTCCGGTTCCAGTCCGCTTTGGCACATTTCTTTTTGGACTCAAGCAGAGGGGGGCAGCTTCCTTCTGCTTGTGTCCTTGGACGGGAGCTTGGAGCTTGCTCAGCACGTTGGTCCGGACAGCCACTCACACGCTCTGCTGACTGTTGCTCAAGGCCTAGTTCTACCGTTGTTGTCAGTTCCCAACCTCCCAAAAACAAAAAAAGGGAGGAAATGACAGCAACTAGGCGAAGTAGGAAAGCTGTGCTGTTTGCTTGGTTGATGACGTCACTAAAACGTACGCACGCGCCACAACTTTCACGCGTTTCGAGAAGCGCGCAGAATTTTTTTCCTGGTGCTCAGTATCTGCTGCGTTTTGTTTGGACACTGTCTAAAGGGTACTCCAGTGCCTTCTTTATAGTCCCCGATTTGCTCGAAAATTTGCTAAACACACCAAAACACACCGCTGAAATAGTATCCCGAATATTAGGCCAAAATAACATTTTTGCGCGAAGTCATTGAATATACAATTTTCGTCCTCATCGTGTTTCTCAAGCCGAAAGTCTCTACTGGCAACAATGAAAAAGCGACGTCAGCTGAAGGCAGGAGCTCACTCTTGGGCTGTAGACTTTGTTCCCAACTGATTACAAACAGTTTCATGGTGTCAAATGAATGTTTTGAAAGCTCGCTCCAGCACGTGTGTGGCAGCATGAATAAATGCTTGGCATAATTCATATCTGGACTGCCCGCTCGACCTACAAGCTCGCCTTCTGCTGACTTCACGGCACTGAAAAGCGCGGTATATTCGAATGTTTTTTTTGGTATCATTTTCGCTTGCCAATTTTACAATAATTAGGTAATTTGAATTTCGCGATACAAAATAGCAGACCAGAAAAGGTAACGGCCGGTGATTCCGAAAATATGGCTAGTTGGGGTAGCTAAAAAAATCTGTCGGAGTACCCCTTTAAGGGGGGGACATGGGTCCTTGGAGCCAAAAACGTCCTTAAACTGTATTCTTTTGAAAATGGCGATGGCTGTTGTCCTTCTGAATTTACCAGGCTTCTAATTTCGTGGATGAATATTTGGGCTATAAATCAACTAATAATGTCTATGCGGGCTGAATGTGAGTTGAAGTTGACTCTAAAACATTGTTTTCACAAGACACAATATTTGGACTCGTGAAAACTTTGCAGCAGGGATATCTCAGCATCCAAAGCAGATAGAAATATAACCTTTCCTGAAATGTGTAGCTAAATGTGTGAAGCATACAATGTTGAGAGCAGATTTTCTAATAAAAGTCTAGTAAAGTTTCTATTTGATATTTTGTTTTATTACTTGTTAGCCATGCATTGAGCACTGAACTTCAATGTGTGGTAAAATCACTAATAGTGGGTTTATCTTAAAAGTACTTCCAACATTGTATGCTCTACACTTTGTAGTATCTAGCCATGTGTTAAAAAGGATATTTTGTTGAGCAGTGTTTTTCCTATCGTTCCTCCAAACAAAGGCAGGCAAGTTTTAATTACCTTGAGGACAATTCTCCTGACTGAGAAAACGACCAGATATATGAAATCAGCACAAACCGCTAAACAAGCTTATGCAGTTTCAATGGGTTTGGTCATAGAATAAGAAAAAAAGCTCCAAGACCAGTGTTCCCCCTTAAGCCACGCTTGACGCTGAAGCCCCAACCCCGTGCAGTTCACGCTGGATGACCTCCACAAGGCGGCTGGTCCGGTGAAGGTGCCGGACCTCAGTCCGATGATAGAGCGCCAGTGCTCCAAGAGCAGCTCGGTGTTCACGGACCGCCGCCTGCCGCTGTTCGGCTACTCCCCGGAGACCATCAACCTCCTCTTGCTCCCCATGAGTGCAGACAGAGTGAGTCCGCTGTCTCGGGTCACCTTTGTGCATGGGATTGGAAACGGAGGAAATGAACCAGGATGCGTTTTTTCAGACTGTGTCCATATCAATGCGTCGTTTGGTCAAACTTTTGATTCAAAATTAGTATCCAATTTGCGTGCAGTTTTTGTCTTATTTAGTTCATTATCATATGTTTTTTTATCATACGATGCTGAAACGACAATGCGTAAATGGTAAACTCTACAGTTTTTGTGAGCCAGTGCGAGTGGTTTCTCTGTTGTGAAGCGCTTCCATAAGCATTACTCTGACACACTCATTGCCTGACTGGGACTAGCTTTTGCCATCTGCTAAGGCATGCTGTAACACAGTGGTTCTCAACCATAGATGTTTTGCAGGACCCCTTGTAGATCAACGGAGATGCTGGAGGACCCCGTTCGTGGTGAGGGAGGGGGAAGGTATAGGTTAAATATAATATTAATATAATAGATGTATTTAACTAAGGGCTAGTTTGAAGTAGAATTCTCTTTTTGACATACACACGAGAAAACTCGCCCGAAAGTGGAAAACTTCCGTCTCGATCTGAAAAAATACAACTTTTATTGCCAGGCTTGACTGATGAGGCAGGGCTTTGTGGACCCCTAGAATGCCTTTACGGACCCCAAAGGATCCGCGGACCCCCATTTGAGAACCACTGCTGTAACACAATGTAGGGCCTTTCACAATCTGTGCCTTCTTTTAGGTTATACTGTCCCTTGAATATACTTTGTTTTTTGGAAGAAACAAAGACAAGCAAACAATATTGCACAGAATCAATGGGTAGAGTTTTTTTCTATCTGTTGCAGGTTTTCAATTTGGATAGTAGTTGGCTTTGTTGAGCATCCTCTTTGGACACCAGAGCTCTGCATTGAAATAAATCACTTTGTATTTTATCACCTAATAAAATTAAGATGGCAGTAAAGAATAAGATCCAGTACAATTAAGCACGTATATGGGGCCAAAAATGTGAACCGTACCTTATACCAGGACTGAAGAAAATACTGACACATTGTCTTCAAAACACTGAGGCATAAAAATTTAGAAATTTTAGATTGATTTACAAACTCGCAATTCATGGCAGACATGTATACTAGACATCAATACTCAAGACACTAGCTTTGATATGTAGACACAGGGCACACCAAAAATAATTTGAGAACAATGCTATTAAATTTATAATAAATTAATTTGTGCAATTTTTACAACATACCAGCTTTTTTAAATTTCTGGTTAATCTTATTATTCGCAGGAAGTTCCAAACAAAACATATTCAGTGTTTGTCTTACCTGATGAACAGTGGCTATGTCTACATTTTCTAATAAACACTTGAAACTAACTGATTAGGTTGGGCTCGGAGAACCTGTATCGAGTTATCGGTCGACTGAGACACGTCGATCGATTGATTGATTGAGCGACACCCACGTTTCCCACAGGAAAGAGGCCCTGGGCTCGATGGGCAATGACGCTGCCCTGGCCTGCCTGTCTCTGTACCAGCCCCTGGTGTACGACTACTTCAAGCAGCTCTTTGCCCAGGTCACCAACCCTCCCATCGATCCCTTCCGGGAGAGGATCGTCATGTCTCTGGTGAGGACCCACTTCTTGAACCAGGGTTCTAGAGGCGAGCACAGCTCTGCCGTAACGAGGGTGTAGCTGTAGGGTCGTGCAAATATTAGAAAGTTCGAGGTTGTACGGTCGAATCTCGTTAATTCGAACTCGAGGGGGAACGAAAATTTGTTTGAATTAATGAAGTTTGAATTCACGAAAGCTCATTAAATGGAGTACTTACGTGCAGCGCTGCGTTGGGGGGCGCATGTGCACTGAGCTAACACATGAGTGACGAGTTCCAGGACATTTATTTTCACCGATCACAAAGGGAAGTAATCCGTGACGCGTGCATGTGCGCGGTTCCTCAGTCGTGAATCAACAAAGATCGCTTGGAGCTTGAAGACCAGCTCTAACGTGGCAACGTGGCATTAGAACGGAACTGTCACACTCCCGCCGAAAATACGCCGAAGAGCAGCGGCGCAGCAAGCGTCAGTCGCGCGCCCACCGAAAAACACGTCGAACCGCAGCCACACGCGAGTGCAAGGCAAGAAACGGAACTGTCGGGCTCCCGCCGAAAACACACCGAACCGCAGCAGTACGCGAGTGCAAGGCGAGAAACGGAAATGTCGTACTTCCGCCGAAAACACGCCAAAGAGCAGCGGCACAGCAAACTTCAGTCGCACTCCCACCGAAAACGCGCCGAAGAGCAGCGGCGCAGCACCGTCACCATGCAAGAGAGCATCGCACCGCACCGCTCATCGCAGCATTCAAGGTCACCACGTGATCGGTTGTCGTGGTTATTTGGAACGCTGCCGCGTGAGTTAGCCTAAGTTAGCCCGCTCCTGAAGGCATGCTCGGCGGCGCAGATGTTCGAAATAACCGGCGCGGGCGTTTAAGCGTTCGAATTACCGGGCGTTTTCGCCCATTGAAATACATATAGTGTAGTCCGGACCACAGCGTCAGTTCGAATAAACCGAAAGTTTGTAATAAGCGTGTTCTAATTAATGAGATTCGACTGTAGTTTCAAATAGTAAGCTATTCGATTTTCATATCACGATCAACTGTAATTATGGAAAATGAACAGCATACAGGATATGCGAGACGACGCACATATTTTGTTTACTTAAAAAAAGGGATGCATGTGTTGGCCCGTTTGTTCCTTATGTTTATTCTTTCTTCTTAACTTACCACAGCCAAAACGCTGTGCAGTTTATTTGGGAAACATCAGAGACCTGCTTTCGAAAAACATGCGCAAGGGTGAGAATGAATGACACTCGTAGTGCGGGGCCTCTGTTACGATCCAAGCACAGTAAGACATAGACTTGATTGTAATGAATAAAAAAAATTCCACGCTAAGCATACTAAAAAATTTAAATAAGCTATATTAGGCTTTTACTTTTTGCACTTGAGGAGGCATTTGCTCTGCAAACAAAACCTTATGCTGAGTTAAATTATGAGTTTCATGTTGGTTGGAAACTAGTATTTTGACCAAATTTACACGTGAGGCTCTACACTTTGCCGACTGTTAGAGAGCATCAGCACTGATTGAGCACAAATAGATTTCAGCTGATTCTCTTGACGATTGCTGTCCCTAGTTTTTATTTCTCTAAACCTTCCTTGGATTTTAACCCAGCCAACGTAATGGCACATATTTCTTAATTGCTGTTAAATATTTATTTGATCAACAATATTATGGAAACAGTGTTACAAGAATCAGTGATTTTTTATCTCCAGATATGTGATGAATTTTTTGAAGTAAATTTTTTATCCTTCCAAAAGCACCTTACCTAGGATGACATTAGTGCAGTTGATCCCTTTCAATCGCCTCAGGGCAATTAAGTCTGGTGTGATGCGTCGCACCATCTAGCTCAAAATGTTTCCAACACTGGGAAGGTCCTTTTGCCAGTTATTGCTCGTGGGGCTGTTCATGCATCACTTTAAAGGTGTTGATTCAACATTTTTTTTATTCTTAACGTCGCTATCAGCTGCTGCAGGAAGAGCAAACATTAGAGCCATTGACATTGTTGCATGCCGGACCATTGCAACTCCGAAAGCCTAGCAGGTGTGAAGCTCCACAGGTTCCCGTCGAGGCCACAGAAAATATAGCACCTTCGGAGATGAAAAAATGCCGTAAGAGGTGTAAAATGATCATTCTGTTCGCGTTACATTACTCGAAATGGATTTAAAACTGTGCTATTTTGCTTCCATGGATGACATAATGCCGCAGAAGCACACTTGCTGACAGGCAAGAAAAAAAGACTGTGTCAGCTAGAGCTCTCGGACTTACAGAAGTGATAGTCTTGTGTATGCAGCACAATTTATATGGTGAGGCTTTTTAAGAATCATAGTATGATTAATTACAGCTGCTAATGCTCAGAGTTTTTGCTATCATTTTTGCACAATTTCCAAGTTCAGAATTGAAATATGCCATACTTTTTCCAAACATTAGTATAAACCTCTTTTTTTCTAAAAAGCAGCTTATTGGCAACAACTTAGTGAATCATAACCGTACAATGAGTACTAGTTCTTTAAAAAAAATGTTTTGTCCATCCTTCAAAAATTACCACTTTTGCCCGTGGTACAAAAAGAGTTAAAAGCTGGCTTCGTTACTTTTTGCAGAAATATCAAAGGACCATGCAGGTGATGCATTCTCATGTGGTTCCACAACTAGCTTTCCCCTGGAGATGAGTTTGGCCAATCTCACGAGTGATGAGTTATTGTGCGATCGACTCTCTTCTTACAGCAACACTCTGTCATCATACACTATCCCATCCAAGATATTAAGATTGTCTAGATTAGTCCGCAGACCCTATAGCTGGGCCGTTGCAACCACTCTTCGTTGGTTTGTCAAGTAAATGCCCAATTTTGCTTTGCTAATCATAAAAAGCTATATCAAACTGTGGTATGAATTTTAAGAGATAAATTATAATGCCTATAGTAAAAATGTGAACAAACGAACTCGGCACAAAATTCAATTGAGTCAGTGTGACAGTATTTGCCTCGTCCTGTTCCCAGGCATGCCCCATTGGTCCTGAGGCAAACATCCTGCAGCCCAGCCCGGAGCAGTGCCGCCGCCTGTGGCTAGAGCAGCCCATCCTGTCCCTGATGGACATGGAGGTCATCAAGCGCAACACCTACAAGGGATGGAAGGTGGGCGATTTGGCTACTGAGGATGCATCAGCGTGCTGACTCTTCTTCCGTGAATTATAGTTTCACAGCAATAGCTGTTAGAGGCTCTTCTCCCCACTCAAAACAATGTAGCTGTGGTTGCAGGGTGTCCGTTGTCGATATCGCCAAATGCTTGGAAAAGAAAATCCCCAAAACCCGTCACGGTTTTCTCGGGATTTAAACCTGGGTCCACTGATCGTGAGGCGAACACGCTACCACAGAGCCACCCCAGCTGCTTCTATGCGCCGCCTAATAAACAGCATGTGTTGTGGACAGGTACACATGCGAGGCCTCCGCGCAGCGCCCACTGGTGGCCGCAGTTGCGGTGACGTCGGTGCGAGGTGCAGGACACTAAGGATACATTGGGGTCCGAGAAGATGTCGTAGCTGTCGCTACTGACTGACCTGGGATTCACGTGGGACTGTTAAATATTTTATGGAGGTATTGGCATTGTAGGCATGTTGACGCACCACACCTGGAAGAAGCAAGAGATTGTGCTGCAGCCTTTGCCCTCACTCTGCTGCCAGTGCCGAGTCTGGTGGATGCTATAGGAACCTGATTTTGTGTGGCCGTCAGCCAGGGAGGAACCTGCTCAGTGCCTCACTGAAACTGACAGTCAGTGTACCACCAAGAGGCTTATCTAGTCCCAGGCGAAAATCAGTCCATTCCAGCTGGATTATGGAACTGGAAATGAGGCAGTCCAGCTGGATTCCAGCTGACCCAGCTGGAATCCAGCTGACTGCCTCATTTCCAGTTCCATAATCCAGCTGGAAGTGGACTGATTTTTGCCTGGGGTTGTGAGCTAGTGACATTCCTTTTTTAGTTATTCCTACCAGCTTCTTTTTGCTCTTGCGTTTTATGGCCATTACAACGTGGTATATGTAAAGACCCCCATGTTGTAACACCTTAAAATGGGCTCGTAGATTGCCTCTCCTTAGCGGTAAAATAATTCTGCGTCTTTAGATACACTTGCATGAAAATCTGTTATTATATCTGTTATTAATTTCGTTTTTTTTTTATCCATACCTTAAAGGGGCCCTGCAATGGCTTTTTTACTAATTTTTAATTTGCACCAAAGCTGAGCGCACTGAGCGTAGTAACTTAATGACACTTTTCTTTTCTCGAATTTCGATTTATTTTAGAAGTTATAGGCAAATTAAAATTACAAAAACAACCAAAAAATAACCTCCTTCATGACGTCCTTGGTTGCTTGAGTGGCCGTGAACTAGACGAGGGGTGGTGAGCTGAGCGAGCGCTCACGGCTGCCGTACTCCGTGTCGACGGCGCGAGAGGGCGCCACTAAAGCGTGTTCTGGATAGGCTGTATGTAGCGGGCAGCTAGAGCGGCTCTCATTGCATTTGCTGCGCGATTAAACACAAATTCGGCATGACACTTCATTGGCCACAAACGACAGCAAACACGGGGTAAAGATCAGTTCAGAATGGGAGCCACTTCGCGCTGCCATACCGCGAAACGGCCAAACCGCAAGACAAAGCTGCTCACCGAAGGCCTTGGGAACGCTCAGAGCCGGCCGGGTCCTTTGGTCCCTACGGCCGCAGCGCCGCCGCGTACATCCGGGACCTTTCCGTGTCGGCGCCTGATCCCACTACTCCTTTCTAGTAGGCGCCGCCTTTTCCACCGATTGGTGGCGGGTATGTCGACGGATCATTTCTTGTTTCCGTACTTTATAAACTGCATTAGTTTCTTTTCTGATCTCAAATACTGAACAAAAACTACTTTTATAAATAATTGAAACGGTTCGCGCCACTTATATTTTGTATTTCGACTAAAAAGAAGCTTTTAGCGGCTCTGACCAGTAGTAAGCCCAGGACCTAAGACGTCACATTACGCGCGCTTTCGGTACCGCGGGTCGCCCCCGTCGGTGGAGGAGGTTTCCGCGTCGTCCGGTTAAAATATGACGCACTGATATTTAGTGACTCTCTCCGTGCCCGCTGGCTTGCCCGAACCCCAAGAGACGTGGAAACCACAAAAAAGGTAGACGCTTAATTATGATTGCAGGGCCCCTTTAAGCAGTTCTGCCTCCGTTGATATACTCAAGTGTACTTGATTGAGGCACGAATACCTTGCTTTGCGACTACATGAGTACCGTATTTACACGAATGTAAGTCTACTCGATTGTAAGCTCGACACCCCACAAATTGCACTTCGGCAAAAAAAAAAAAAAATCTTTAGATGTGCATTTTATTGCAAATACGTGAGAACGGCAAAAGATCTATTTAGAAAGCCCAGCCTCCAACACGCGACCGATGCCCGCACTGGTGAGGTCACTCCGGTCGTCATCACTGCCACGTTCTCGAAGCACGTCGTCGGCGTTGTCCAACGAAATCTCGCACTTCGCAAATGACAGCATCAACCGCATCTTCCACGCTTGCTTGGCGATCGCGTTGCACGTCACGGGTCCCCATTGCGCACTTTTGTGGTGTATGTTGCAAGCCTGACCTCCAACTCCGAAAGGCATTCCCATCTATCCAGGACTTTGGCCTGCGGAAGCCTCTTTGTTTGCCGGCCGAAGTCTCTTCGTTTGCCGTCACAGTTTAAGATCCCGCACCACTGCAGACTCCACTGGAGCATCACCCGTTCCGACGGGTCGAACTTGCGTCCAACAGCGCAGTTGTTGATTGCTTCTGGGTGAAGAATAGCCATAAACATGCACCAAAATTCTAAACTGCCTGGATCACGCGTGTCAATACAAAAAAAAAACGTAGGGCTCCAGCATGATTTTGACACTCTATCAAATGACGTGCACCCGTGCACCGTGCGAAAAACTGCAAAAAGAAGCCGCAGGGAGTGAGCCGTGAGGCTGTTCCGGAGGCCTCCGGAGTGGCTGTTGCAAGAAGTGCCGCCACCCCCGGAAGTCGGGCGCGCCGCGCGCTGTTCAACGCTGTACATTCGAGTTAATTTTCGAATCGCAATCAATAATACTCGTTTGTGCAAATAAAAATAAAATAATGTGTAAAATGCGCGCAAAGAATAGCGCAATGCAACAGGTAAAGGTGGCTGAGCTCTTAACAAGCTGAGGTGTTCCCGATATCGTGCTTGTTTCATTTTTATCGGCGGTGGAATGCTTTGGTTCAATTATAAGTCGATCCCCCCACTTTAGATTTTCAAAAATTGAAAAAGGGGTCGACCTACATTTAGTGTAAATACGGCACCCAATGCACCATACAAAAATGCAGTATTCTATCAGTATTTTTTTACTGCACTTTTAGATTGTCTTTACGGATTGTGCGGCAGGTGCTAATTACAATATCCTCTTTGATTTTCTTTTTTTCTTTGCTATCGGAGCAGATTGTCATAGCTTAAATTAATAGTCTCCAGTGTCATATTTTTCTATTTCTTCGTACGCAAAGCGAAAAAGTCTAATTTCTGTGCTGGCGTTTGCATACTCAGTCAGTAATGTAGCCAAGAATTATTTTTGGGGGGGGGGCAGGGGGCAGGGGCAGGGCAGGGTGGTTGGCTTGCGTAAAGAGTAGCGGGTGAGAGGGGGCCGGATCAATCCCCACTCTGCCTATGCCGCCGAACTCCGTAGCCGCTAAAGGACGACTCTGGCCTTTGCGTGCATGCAGACCAAGGTGATTGACATGGTGTTTGCCGCCAGCGAGGGCGTCAAGGGCCTCTTCCGGGCAATCAACAGAGTCTGCGACGAAGCCTGCATCGCCGCCAAGAACGGCTACACCCTGCTGGTGCTCTCAGACCGCAGGGCGGGCCGGGACTACATTCCCATCAGGTGGGTCCTTCTGCTCGAGTTTCTTCACGCTTCCTCGCTTCCTCCAAAAGAAACTTCCCAAAGAGCTTCAGAATTGTAGCCAGTTGAGACACTATTTTAGCGGACATGAGCCACTCACCAACGCACAACAATGAGCCAAAAACATTCCTTTGTACTGTATTCACTCGAGTAATAGCCACACTATTTATGAGCAAGGCCCTTGCGTTTAATTTCCCACAAAGCAGATATACAGCCAATCATCGCGTTGCACATAAATAACTTAGCGAATACCGTATTTACTCGCGTAATGAACCCACTCGCATAATGAACCCACCCTCCACTTTTTGTCCTTGAGGAAATACTTTTTTTTTTTGTGTGTGTGTGGGGGAAGCACCCCAATTCAAAAGTTGGTGTGTAATATCTGTTCACTTTATTTTGGTGCGATCGCCGGTGCCGTAGACGATCGCAATAACGTAACATCACACCGTTATATATCAAGCAACGATGCCAAAAAGTCTAAGAACCATGCTAAACAGTCTCCCGCGACGCGAGTGCGAACGACGCAAGTCACAGTTTAAAAATCGCGCCTTTTTGTGGCGGAGCGCCATCTGTCGATTGCAACGGAAAGCTCCTTGCTTATAGCGCCATGCAAACGCGGCGGTATGTAAAGAAAGTAACAAACAACGTAAAATCGCCGCCATTTCATCGCTGCTTCTGTTTTTGTGTGGATTGTGTTTTGCGGAGAACTTGGACACCTGCTGCGAAAGCTACGATGGGCCGGTACGCTAGCTATACGGCCGGTTTTAAGCTCAAAGTCGTTGAGCATGCGTTGGAGCATGGGAACCGCGCGGCTGGACGGCATTTCAGCGTCAATCCAGTGCGTGCGTCGCAACTTTTTTTTTTTTCCCTCATCTCGCGTAATGAATCCTCTCCCCAAATTGACGTTAACTTTTCTGAAAAAAGGTGGGTTCATTACGCGAGTAAATACGGTAACTACATCGAGTACACGAGTCTCCATGCAAATGCATGCAATCTTCACAGATAGTATCTTCGCGCAAAAACGTTATCTCTGTCCTGTAAACCGCTGGAATCATGCTGTCGATCGGCAGTGATTGGCAATCTGCATGAGCCGCGGAAAAGCGAACCTTCAGGTTTTCTTCACAAATAGTGCGGCTATTACTCGAGTAAATACGGTATGTGCGCTTTCGCTTACGGGGTATGTGAGGCTTTAGCGCCGCGCTTATTACATCGTTGCCGAAACCAGCGGCGGTTTTATGGTTTTCAGTTGAGCCAGACGGGGTTCCCTAAGACCGAAAAGTTTGAGAGCTCTAGCTCTCAAGAACGGTTTACACGTGCGGGCGGCGTTAAAATAGTGGAAAGTCGGAACTGCACATCGGTGATAGTGTCGGCACAGACCAGCGCACCGAGTTGGCACCACATTATGCGCGTAAACGGGAAAAGTCTGGGTCACACGCGACGGAGCGTATATACAGTTTCAGAATCACTCTCAACAGAAAATATTTCTTGAAATGTAAATATTGTGCTGAAAAATGTGTTTGGGGCAAAATTTATTTCATGACGTGTGTCTTATTTGGGCACTTTAAGCAAAACAACGTTTATTGGGGAGTTCAGTGTTCCTTTGTCGGTCTTTACGCGAACCCAAGAGTTCCCGGAGCACTCTGATTCTCTCCACTATCTCCGCTGCTCAGCAAAGTGTTTTGACGGATCCATCACAGTTTATGCAGATCTGAACTAAACGTTGATGCGCAACTCTGGATTGAACATTTTGTTTCTTATTGGCGTGTTCTATTAACGTTAATGAAATGAGTAACTAAACGTTTTTGAACATCTTGTTTGGGATGAAGAGTAACAAATGTGAGAAGTGTTTCTTGGCCTCCAAAGCTTGGGGACCTCTGCGCTGTGCACAACCTAAGGCAGGTGTTAGGAAAGGTTTGTTTGTGTCCCTATAGCTCCTGCAATGATTCCTTGATAGGAAATTCAACATAATTTCACGGCACATTTTTTGTGAAACTGACGACAGCAACTGTAGAACATAAAGCTGGCACCCTGGTTGTACAACCGCCGCCCTGTTTTCATTAACCCCGGCTGTCTTAGGTGTCAAAAGCACAAGCCAATTTCACTCCAGTAAGCACACTGTTCAGGTTTTAATGCGAAACCATGAACTGTCTCATGGAGCGAGCCGACATCATCAGCTTGAAACCATGCAAAACGAAACCTTAATGAAACCACGCACAAAGCCAGCCAACGGCACCTTTTACACTTCAGTCCCATTGGCTGGCGCGTACGACGAGGCTCCCATTGGTCGCTGCGCTGTGGAGTTTGTGTGGTGTCATCCTGACTGTGTTATCACACTGTTGTGTTATCACTGATCACCGTTCGCTCGCCTCTTATCGGTTGTACGGCCGTGGCAATATATACGGCGCATGGAATAAACCGAGGGCTTGCGTTCTGCTGGGAACTACGCTGCTGTCTGTTACTTCCCTGCCGCGAGTGCACACTGACAGTGTGAACGCATGCTCACCCGATGGTACTGCGTGTCCGGGAGGCAGCGGCTCCACTGTTCCACGCCCAAGGTCAGCGCCGTTGTGCGTCGCCGAATAAAGAAGGGAGCGAAGAGCGGCGTGCGGCGGCTTGCATTTACAACTCATAAGAAATGCTTAGGTGTACCTCGAGCCTTTTCTTGCAAGCTACATTTTCTTTAAGTGCTCGAATCTTGATTCCTAGAGGCAATTTAGGTATGAAAAGAAAAAACAATAAGAACATTTGTCTTTTCACTTTTGTTCATAATTTAGGTGCTCGGAGTACTCTAGCAACCACCAGGTCCCTAGAAACCCAGTTTGAAAACCGACGCTTTAAGCCACAATTTCCTATTTATAGGATGTTTTGTATTCCTGTGAATTTTTTCACAATTACCGTAAAGTTCCGAGAGAACGCCTCGCCCCCGAGAGTTCACCCATCCTGTTTTTTCTGGCTAAATATCTGTAACAACAACTTCGAAACATCGCCCACCCCCCGATTTCCTTCGGACAACACGCGATGTCCGACGGGAATCGCATCAACCGCGCAATTTGCTGTACCGCCACGTGAGACAAGCGAGTTTATAGCGGATTCCCGCGCTTTTGTTCGCGATCTGCGTGTGCGATCTCCATTCCACGCGAGTGGGTCCTGCGTGTACTATATTGCATCGTGAAATATGATTTTGCTGCGTCTCGCGATCTGCGGTATTTGTTCCCGTAACATACAAGTTTGTAGCGGATTCCTGCCTTTTTGTCCGCGATCTGCGCGTGCGATATCGGTTCCTGCGACAGGCGAGTTTGTCAGCGGGTTCCTGAGTGTTTATCGCATCGTGAAACGCGAATTTGCGGTGTCCGCGATCTGCGGTATCAGTTTCCGTGTCACGTAGTTTGTAGCCGGTTTTTGATAATGTTTTGCTGTGGCGTCCCCAAAGATAGCCCACCCCATGTTTTTTACCATTTATCTCTTCATTTTGGGTGGGCGTTCTTTCGGAACTTTACGGTAGGGAATTTGATACATTATTTATTTGTTCTTCATGCTTTAAACTATTTCTTGTTCATATGGATACAGTTAGCGGCAATATGAGCCGGCCCAGTCTAGTGCAAGCCGAAAGGAGTAAACTGCTGGGCAGGGCGACTTCAACACACTAAGTTATGAAATCGACTGCCACATTTCGACAATATGAAATGTGGCGGTCCATCCTAACCGTTTCTTTAACAGCGGGACTCCCTATAATGCTTTTGTGTTACCCCGGCCTGAACGCCGCTGGGCCTACTCATATTGCAGCAACATGTACAGGTTTACAATAAACGGAACATTACCAGCATGCTTGAATTCACTGAGTCGTACATATTAAAGCCTGTCCTACTGGTAATTTCTCTCCCTATGGGTTGATTCTAGGCAAGGCTAAATGAAGGAATGCTTTTCTTTTGCATAGTGCTGCCATGGCATTGGGGGCCGTCCACCACCACCTCATCAACATGCGGCAACGTATGAAGTGTGGACTCATTCTGGAGACAGGTGAAGCTAGGTGAGGCTCTTTTCTTTCCTGCCTATCGATCTTGGGGTTACTCTTTACAGTTTCTTTCAGACTCACAGTGGCAATACTTTCGGGGTCAACTATCGGGAGCTTTTTCCACAGGTGTGACTTCCCTCTGCAGAGAAGAATATGCCACATACCCTAAAGCTGTATGAAATGTGCCTCTTGGATAGTGGTCCAGGATAGATTAACAACTTTTGTGTTCTCATGTTTTTCTGCTGGCATTAGATTCTTGCGAGGTATGGGGAGTGACCTAAGGACCTGCACAATTGTCTCGCCTTGCAAAATCCGAATTCTAAGTGTACAGTGCTCACCAGACTTATACTAAACACAAGAACTGTGCGTTTTCTTATGGCAGCGCTGTCCTGGATGAAGCTGAACAACAGCACCTTGACGTAGCACTTTGGAATGGTTTGTTGAGTGCTACATCACAAAACCATTGCTTTGCTGCCGCCAAGATAGTGCTGCCACGAGAAAAGGCATGGTTTGTGTGCTTTGTTTAAGTTTGGTGAGCCCTGTGCGCACCTGTCATTGGGCATGAAAACATCATTTCTGAAAAGTTTTATATACCGTATTTACTCGCATAATGAACGCACTTTTTTTTCCGAAAAATCGAGGCAAAGTTGGGGGTGCGTTCATTACGCGAGGTAAAATTCTTGCAGTCCGTATTTACTCGCATAATGAACGGACCTTTTATCCCGCAAAAATCGAAGTAACTTCTTATCTCTTTGCGCGCGGCGCGGAGACTCCAAAACCAAACTGCGATGCGCAAAAAAAAAAAAAATGCCCCTCTCCATTTTTTTTTGCTTCTGTGTTTGTTTTTTTTTTCCCCACCTTTCGCAAGCTGTTTTGTTTGCCCACGTTGCCCATGCTTTCGCGACCTCGCTGCACCAGGGTAGAAAAGTGCGTTCATTTCGAGGGCTTCTCGCTTCTCTTTTCAAAGTGCGAGGAGGAGGCGAGGGCAGGATGCCTTCATTATGTGCGCTTTGCTTGGGCGAGGGCTTTTCTGCTTTTCTTTCTTGTCTCCTTGCGCGCGGCGCGCGACCCTGGAACCAAACTGCGTCGTGCGAAAAAAGAGAAGAGCTCCTCTTTATGCTTTTTTCTTTTCTCTTAATTCCGTGATTTTTTTTTTGCCGTCTTTCGCAAGCTGTTTTGCTTTGCTTAGTCGAGGGCTTCACCGCTTCTCTTTCCTATCTTCTTGCGCGACGCGCGCGGCTCGCGACCAACCAACCTGCGCTGTGCAAAAAAAAGAAAAGAAAAAAAAAAGCTCCTTTGTTTTGTTTTTTTCTTTCTCTTGTTCCGTGGATTTTTTTTTTTTTGCCGCCTTTCGCAAGCTGTTTTGTTTCGCTTTGCTTAGGCGAGGGCTTCTCCGCTTCTCTTTCTTAACTCCTTGCGCGCGGCGCGCAACCCAAAATCCAAACTGCGCTGTGCAAAAAAAAAAAAAATCTCTTATGTTTTTTTTGCTTTTGTTGGATCTTTTTTTATTTTTTAACGACTTTCACAAGGCGTTTTGTTCGCTCACGCTGCACATGCATTCGCGACCTCGCTGCACCAGGATAGAAAAGTGCGTTCATTTCGCGCGCGTGGAGGGAGGGGGTCAAAATTTTGACGTCCGAGTTGGGGGTGCGTTTATTACGCGAGGGAAAAAAAAGTCGAAATTTTGAGAGCCGACTTGGGGGTGCGTTCATTACGCGAGTGCGTTCATTGTGCGAGTAAATACGGTATATTTTTCTAAAACTCGTATCAGAGGTGGGGATATATTACAAATAAGGCAAAAACGGTGGCCATGCATTTCCTATGTCTTATACTAGCAATGTTCATCTTTTGCGAGCTTGCTCTCAGGTTGCCATCATTCATCAGATGAGGAACATATTTCGTTGACATTAGTGCTTAACGCGATTATCCTGCTTGTTGCCAGCCTCTACTCTGGCAGTCTCAGCGTTTTTTCATTCAGCAAGCCACCTGGGAGCAAGCTCTCCAACTAGAGTGCAGACGACGAACAGGCTGGTAAAGGTCATAAGAAAATGCACTGCCCCCGTTTTCGCTTTATTTTTAATATTTCACCGCCTCAGAGTTGAGTTCTAAAAAAAAGAATAGTTGAAAGTTTTTTTTTAAACGAAGTCCGCGTGCCCAATTTTAGGTACTGTATGTATGTTTGGAATTTGAATCTGGCAAAGTGTGCCAAATGCGATGGTCCCTACAGCCGCTCCTTGTATAAATATTATTAAGTTGGTTTCGACTAACTTGAGTAAGCCCAATACCTCATTGCCAACCTTGGAAGTAATGGCATGGGTGTAAGTGCATGAACAAGATTCCTCTTTATCATTGAAGCACGGGGCAAATAGCAATGCCACCCTGCGATTCGCCGCTGGGTTGCCACAGGCTGAATCTGCTTCACATGTCCTTTTGCTTTGTGGATAGCTACGGTTTACAAACACCAAGAACACAACATTTTTGTCATCACTTACTGGAGATCTGGTGGGAGAGGAAAACCTACAAGACATTCTTGCATGCAGGCAAAACAAAAGTGTGAAAAAGACGAGGAACAAATCAAAGAAACCAACAGACCTGGCAATGACCTACAACTGAGTTTATAGTAGGAAAAAGCTCAAGCCCACGAAAACAAAAAGAACTACTGCCATTAAATTCTTGATCAAGCGTTCTCTCAAAATCTGGAGATAATCATGTAAAACTGGGGGACGGGTGCCCCTTAGGACAACAAGGTGTAAAGATATTTCCCTTCTGCATTTTCTAGATGTTACAAAATTGGGGGTGGGTGCTTAGTCGCGGCCGTTAATATTGATGTCGGTTATAACGAAATAGCGGCTATAGCGAAGCGGTCATGATTTCCCATTCCCGTTTGCACTTTATCACTGTATTTGTGTCTGTTTTTAGCGAAAGAAATTAAACGGCTCCCGCAAATATAAAAAAAAATTTTTGTGGAAATTAAAAAAAAAAGGAAAAGATTAAAATTTTGAAAGTTTATGGAGTTGTAGACAGCCGCACCTTGCTGTGGCGGCCGAGCAACCACCCAGAACAGGTCGCAGACGATGCTGCAAAAGGCCGCCGGCGACAGCCTCTGCGTCGTCGTCTGCTGCCTGCTCCTTATCTGGGAAGCGGCTTTTCCGCATCGCACGTGAAGAAGCTGTCGTGGTGTTCCAACGTTCAAAGTGCTAATGACGACGTACCGGCCGACAGAAATGATGAAGAGAGCCTAGATATAAGCAAGAGAACAACTCGAACCATGGGGAGCGTTTGCAATTTAATGGCGGATGCCTCCCGGGCAGATTGTTGCAGCATTTGGTTGTCTCGTGGCCAGCGTGGCGAGGGAACCGGGTGGAGAGGCGGACACGTTTGCAGGCGGTGAACACTTCTGAATCCTTGTAGTCTGCAGTTCGCTGTGCGAACGCGGCCCATGAACCACGTGACCCCAATGGAGCGGTTGACCCCTCTCAAATCTAAGCTGTCTATATCGACAAAACATGAGCTTGAGCTTGAACGCCAACTCAATGCTGCACGCGCTTCTTTGTTTACATCATGTTCCGTGTTAGTGTTGCTAGTCCATGTGATTAGTGGGCTAGTGCGCTCAATGGGGCTAACCAGCTACGATTAACACATAGAAAAACACAAATATTGCAGTGGCGTGCTTGGGGGGAAAGCTCACTTTCAGATCGGGATGTTACACTGGCATGCCTGGTGTATTTAAAAAGAAGCTTAAACTTTGTGAGTGTTGGTATCTACATTAAGCCCAAAACAAGCATGTTGGTAATACAGTAGAATCTCGTTAATTCGAACACGCTTTAATTCAAACTTCAGGTTTATCTCGAACTGAAGCTGTGGTCCAGACTACACTATATGTATTTCAATGGGCGAAAACGCCCGGTAATTCGAACGCTTAAACGCCCGCGCCGGTTAATTCGAACTTCTCGCGCCGCCGAGCACGCCTTCAGGAGCGGGCTAACTCACGCGGCAGCACCTCCAACGTCTCCAGTTCCAAATAGCCATGACAACCGATCACGTGGTGACCTTGACTGCTGCGATGAGCCAGTGTTGGATGAGCGGTGTGGTGCTCTCTTGCACGGTGACGGTGCTGCGCCGCTGGTCTTAGGCGCGTTTTCGGCGGGAGTGCGACAGTTCCATTCCTTGCCTTGCACTCGCGCACTGCTGCGCTTCGCGTGTGTTCTCGGCGGGAGCCCGACAGTTCCGTTTCTTGCCTTGCACTCTCGTGTTGCTGCGGTTTGACGTCTTTTCGGTGGGAGCGCGACTGGACGTTATCTTGATTCCAAGCCTCATGGCGAGCCGGGGCACGTACCAGCCCAAAGGACCTCAAGGCGAATGTAAAGATACTGCAAGAAGTTGACCAAGGCGCACTTTCTAAGACGGAAATAGCGAAGAAACACAGCATCACGAAGAGTACTCGAAGCGCTGGACCACCGCGCGCTACCTCTCTTGCCAAAAGAATGCGGATGCCGCGTTAGAGCTGATCTCCAAGCTCCAAGCGATCTTTGTTGATTCACGACTGAGGAACTGCGCACAGGCACGCATCATGGATTACTTTCCTTTGTAATTGGTGAAAATAAATGTCCTGAAACTCGTCACTCATGTGTTAGCTCAGTGCACATGCGCCACCCAATGCAGCGCTGCACTTAAGTACTCCATTTATCGAGCTTTCGTTTAATTCAAACAAAATTTTGGTCCCCCTTGAGTTTGAATTAACGAGATTCGGCTGTAGTATCAAACACGTGGAAGGTAGCACAGAGAAGGGGACAAAGAACAATGACTTCCAACTATCCAACTGAAAGTTATTGTTGTCCGTCCCCTTCTCCGTGTTACCTTCCTTATGTTTGATATCGATATTTACAACATTGTAAAATTTTCAAAACTAATGAGTGGTTAGTATGCGAGACCATATAGTAGGCAGAGATGTCCTGACGACCTGCATTCAGTATTCATCATTGACTTTTAAGGTGAGAGCCTTAGTTGTCCCATTACGCGAAAAGGCGTCGGCGTTGTGCCCGAAGGATGGTCCTAAAAATACGTAATCAAGCACGCGCCGCTCAAGGTCAAAGCGGACACGTCTCAGAAATAAAACACTGAGAAATGCACAGCAATGCAGATGCTTCGTCATGGAAGCCGTCGTGAAGCAGGCGGGTTTCGCCGCGACTGCGCAGTGGGGGAGCGTAATGTCACCGCCGGAGCGCCGTGTGAAAAAGAAGGCGTGGCGCGGTGCTTGTAGGAATGCAATGCATGTAGAAATGCTTTCATACTCCTAAATGTAAACAATCGTAAATGTCACTGCCAAATTTTATTTTTTTTTTTTAATTTGAGATTTAAGAAAAGATGTTTGCATATATTGTATTTACTCGCATAATGTACACACTTTTTTTCCCGAAAGATTGACACATATTTTTTGGGGGTACAAATATTTTGCATTTACACATCTTCATGCAAATGTCATATTAGGTGCCAATATGACACGGCAAGGTACTGTGGCACGTCTCCAGTGATGGAGGCACACCCACGGCTGGTCGGGGGCGTGCCACAGTAACCATTTTTTATAAATTGCAAACCTTTTTACGGTGCTTTTGGGGTGCATTTTGCCGAGGGAAAAGCGCCCTAAGGGCCCTACGAAGCTCACTCAGCACGAAAAGCAACACGACCGTTCTTAGGTGATATATATTGCTAGTATCTGGCGGGCACGCTCAGGTATATCCGCGTATAAGAACTTGTACCAAGTCCAACCACCGACCAAAGCCCGCTAGCATGGATCAAGTTTCATTCACGGAGACAAGAACTCGTACAAAGTCCCGACCGCGGAAGCCCGCTCGCACGGATCAAGTTTCGTTCATAAAGAGGCTGCCAGACACTCTCAGCCTCAGGGGCGCCGGAACAGGGGGTGCAGGGGGAGCGACGGCTCCCCCTCATTTACAAATGGGGTAGCACGGCTCCCCCAATCTACCTCAATCAAAGTTTTTTTTTTTTTTGTTTACTGATTTTTGTTTTACCAGAGCATTTGGCGCCTGCTGTTTTGTGGCTGCCTCTCCGTTTTCGTTCAGTCAGATTTTCCAGCTATCGCCACGAAAGCCGATCATTTGGGGCCTAGCCCGAAGGATAAGCCCCCAGCGTAAACCTGGCCGTGGAGAAAAAGACCCTGGAAAAATAGCGATTTTGACGTTCGCTGTCTTCAGCAGACAAATTGTTGTAAATGACCCTCGCAGCCGTAGGAAGAATTCGTCGAGCTGGCCTCCCGTCGAAAGTACGCGGCCTTCGGGGTCTTCAAAAAGCTGGAAGCCGTTTCACTGTCAAAAGAAGTCTTCGGAAGCTTGAATTAACTTAAAATACCCTTCCAATTCACTGAGTGAGGGGGGGGGGGGCAGTTGGGTCCCCGGGGAGCTTGTGATTGTCGGTGAACGATACTCACCGTTTTAAACTTACTATTCCCGTGAATGACCTTCAGACTGTACATAGATAAAAAAAAATAGACACCACTCGACCTTGCCGTTCGCCACAAGTGCGCGACCTTCAGAAGCTTCAAAAATCTCAATGCCTGGGGGAAGCGCCAAGATAATTTGTGAAGACCGCGTCTTCTGTTTGTTTCGCCTCCAAAGAGTTTTCGGGAGCCAGTCTAGCGCCCTTGGGGGCTTCTAGCGTTAGCCGCATTATTCCTGTGAGTGACTTTCTGAACTAGCCGGAAGCATCTCTCCACCTGCCAACCCCTCTCTCCTGGAAGTGGGGACATTCAACTACTTCAAAAAGGTCCAGTGCCGCGGTGTCGGTGAATGGAAGAGCTGAGACTAGGAAGCAGGAAGAAGGCGACTCGCTTTTCTTTGGCCGGTAGATGATTCTTCGGAAGCTTGGGGATAAGCGGAAAGGTATGTGCGACGGGGGATTACTTTAAGGATCCTGACAAGGTCAGGCAGCCTTTTTGGCTAGACGGGGTCGATGTCTGCGTATACCGCCAGTAGCGACGTCCTTTTGTTGGCTGGTGCGGTGGAGGGGGATGGGGCGGAGCAGAGGAAAAATTAAAATGCTACTGCCAATATCCTTTATAAACAGCATACTGCTGCTGGAGAGTGCGCCCTCTCTATTCGTGGCGCGACTGTGGAGAGGTAAACATACGAAGCTTCACCTGTCTCCAATATTTCTGGAGTCTTTTTCAACTGTTCAATCCCCTGCCCCAGCTGAACTCTCGCCTTCATATGGCCTCAATTTTTCAAAGTTTTTGAGCAAAGCCCTCATGGTCAACAAGCTCCTCGTTCTGCGACGATCCACGAGCAGCAGTCTCAGCGTTCTCGACATCCCTACTGGTAAGCCCTCAGTTTTAATGTTTCATATATTTATATTATTAGCAATTTGCTTGATTTTCCTGACAATTTCTGGATGCAAAACAGTATTGCTGGTCACAACGTCAGTTTTTTACACCACAGTAGCAATCATTACTGTAATTTTATGAGAACTAGAGTCCCCAAGCACAAGATCACACTTAGCAAGCGAGAAAATGCGTCTGTATTCTGAAGGAATATAATTACGAACTCGACCGTCGCTTTCCGGCTCCTGCCATATCCACTCGTGAAGCAACCACGTTCAACTGGTTGCCAAGGTTAGTTGATCTTAATTTTGGTCGCGCTTGCCCTCTGAGGCCTCGGCCAATATACCACACTCTTCAATATTTACATGTCTACAGCTCAAACTTTCAAAGCATAGTAGCGCTTCTATACCCCGTTTTATGCATAACGTGCAACGCTGTCAAAGCTAGCGTACCGGTTTGCGCTGCCCACGTTCCGTCTCCGTCTCACCTTAGCATGGACTATTGTTGACTACACGTGCTAAAACCGCGAGCTAATTGCTTGGGATTACGCATCGGTGACTGCGCGAGCGCTCGCACAGCTCGTGTGGCAGTCAAGGCTACCGTCTCGCGCTAGTAGAAAAAAATTGGGTTGTGTGTATGTTTATACAGCCTAGAACTTCGTCTGCCTCCAAGGGCGACGAGTCTCCCAGCTGTAGATGAGCAATTTAGCCATTGCAGTACACACCGCTAGCCTGGGGTCTTTAACGTGCAACACGCAGTAGTGATAGAAGACCGCACGCCGGTACGATGCTCATCCAGATCGAAACGGGCAGGGGCGGGAATTGAGCCCAGTATCCTGGGTTCTGCAGCGCGAGCTTTCGCTCCACGTGCTCCGAGCTGGTGTGCGCTAGACCACTCGGCCACCGATCCCCCGCTAGTAGAGCCTCTGCGGTTAGTCCATGCTAAGGTGAAACGAAGTATAACTGTACCCACAGCTCACGTAAATGAGCTCATATGGATGCCCATTCCGCGTGTAATAATCGTGACCGCCAGGCACGAGCATGACACGTTCCAAACGCACCAATACATGCAAAGGTAACTGGCGGGAGCCTCGTCACCAGTATGAGCTGTGGGTTATCATCTGCCATCGACTTATCTTATCAACTTACGTTATCGTCATCCCACTTATCATCAGCAGCCCATAAAAGCTAGCTCTCGATGTAAAATAACGGTCTACACGTGCTTGATCACAGTCCAGCCAGCGCGTGCCAGCCAACTGCGGCGAGCCAGAAAATGCTCGTGCAAAAAAGCACAAACACAGCAATGAAAGCGCCCTGAGACGCATTTTCGGAAAGGTGTATAAAATGACCTCAAGGTGCGTTCATTGCTCTGTGCGTTTCGCAGGAGCACTCTCTGACTCGAGGTCACGGCTCGAGGTAGTTGTGAGCGCGTGCTCGCTGAACTGTGATCGAGCACGTGCGGACTCTGAGCTCGCTGTCAGGCACAGCCTCAAGGAACTGAACCGAGTCACGGCGGTTACTGAAAAGCGACGCGAGCACGTTGTCTGTCGAATGCATTGCACGAGCACAGGCTACACGACATACGCTCAGAGAGCGGAGTTGGCTCTCGTAGCTTTGTTACGCGCGCATCGAATAGACCATTTGCTATATTACCCAAGCATCAAGGAGAATGCAGGGATTGGTGTTCCACGCGCCACACGCGCACGCCTTCCCCGTATAAAGGATTCGAAGTAAATAACCAAAATAAAGCGTTGAAGAACGCGCGTGCAAGATGCAAATTTGTTTTATGTTTTTGCTTTAGAAAAGTTACTACTGCAGTGCTGAAGCCAGCACGTGCGGCGCGTGGAACACCAATCCCTGCATTCTCCTTGATGCTTGGGTAATATAGCAATAGGTCTATTCAGATCGGACAAGCATGATCGGTAGAAAATTAAGAGAGGGGGAATTAGTGTGGGTAATTTGTCCCCTCTTAATTCGACGCGCTATACGAACGCATACATGTCAAGGCAACCAATTAGGGTTGTGTGAATGCTGCATTGAATCGAATAGTGCAAAGCCATCGTTAGCTTCAATACTGCAGAGAAAGCCGGCACGCCTTGGACTGTGAAGGCTATGAATGACTCTGCGCTATTTGATTCGAAGCACTATTCGCAAACCGTTAGCAACCATATTAAAGTAACTTGCTTTTAGACCGGAAAGCTACCGCAGCCGCTTGTTGGAGTATACGCCGCAAGTTATTAAAAGTTCTTCAAAACCAGCAATTCAGAAAGTGGCGTTTAGCCGGTACATGGAATGCAATTTGTTATCACGACATGCTCATGACCAATACCTAACTAACGAACGAGCTGTACACGAGGAATTGTTTGCGTCTAGCCTTGTTGCAGTCTCAGCTGCAACGAAGGAATTGCGAGGCCCTAGCAAGCGCATTATGGGTGCATAACATTTACGCACGGGCTTTTCCCATTTTCACGATTTGTTATTGCAACATAAACAACAGCAACGAGAAGTTGACTTGAGTGAATGCCCCCGTCGAGCAAGAGCTCGCTGACTGAAAGACCACCAATTCGGGAAATGGTGGATTACGTAAATAGATTATCGCTGAGACGTAACTTGACGCTTTGACGTTGTTTCGGACTCCAAGTCTCGGTGTCTCTCTCTTTCTCTCTCCTTCGCTCGCTAATAAATTACTGCTTATATGTTTCACTTTACTGTAGACACGGCGCCGCGTAATGGCGGAGTGTAGATAATATTTAATTTCCTTTTGATGCTTTGATGGTGTCGGATTCAACTCCGTCTGATAACACCGTATAAATGTATTTCGCAGATGGCACGAAAGCAGACCTTGCTGGACCTCTGGTCACCAACCGCAAAAAGGACCAAGCCACCACCAGAAGAGCACATCATGCACTTGGAAGCGAGTGAGAGTATGCCCGCGCAATGTCAATCAGCATCAACCAGTTTAGGCCCTGTAGAGGAAAGATACAGTTCTCCTGACGCTGTTTGTAGGATTGAAACTAAGTTTCATCCCGGAACCTCGTTCAGGTTTCCCAAAAATGACAGCAGGAGCTGCCAGTCATCTTGGTTTATAACGTATCAATGGCTTCATTACGATGAGAAGCAGGACTGTGTTTTCTGTTTCGACTGTGCTAGGGCGTTTGAAATGAAGGGCTTGAAGTCTCTCCATGGTGTCGAGCCGGCTTTCCTAAAGACAGGTTTTCGAAACTGGCGGAAGGGACCTCACAAATTCAAAATGCATGAGAGGAGCGAGCATCACAGAGACTCGATTCACCATATTATCCAGAGAGAGAAAGGGGCATCCATTGCAGCACTTATCTCGAAGCAGAGTCTTCAGCAGCAACAAGAGAATCGTGCGGCTTTACGGGTTATTGTAAGCTCGTTGCGCTTCCTTGCTCGAAGTGGTTTGTCCATTCGCGGCCACCTTTCAAGCAACGGAGACCTGGTGCAGCTTTTGGAAGAGAGAAGAGAAGACGTCCCTGCGCTAAGAACCTGGCTTAACAAGCGGGACAGGTGGCTTAGTGGCGACGTGCAAAACGAAATACTCAAAATAATGGCGCACAGTGTCCAGCGAATGCTTGTCGACAAAATCACCCAATCACCTTTCTACGCCATCATGGCAGACTCCACGACTGACACGTCGGGTCAAGAACAGTTTTCCGTGTGCGTAAGGTACGTTTCCCCAGACACACTTGATGTGCATGAAGCGTTCTTGGGCATGTACAACCCACCTGACACCAAAGCAGCAACATTATTCTCCACGATCAAAGACGTCCTGATCAGGCTATCGCTTAGCTTCGACAACCTCCGGGGACATTGTTTTGATGGTGCTGCCAGCATGTCTGGAAAGATTAGCGGGGTACAAAAGCTAATCAAGGATGAGCAGCCAAAATCGACATATGTTCACTGCTGTAATCACTCTCTCGACCTTGCACTTCAGGAGGCGGGTCGCAGCTCTGAAGTCATTTGTACCACATTAACAATTGTGAAAGACGTGTCCAACGCGATCCTGAATTCGGCAAAAAGAAAGTCAATCTACACTGGTATTGTGTCAGCTCCGTGCCCATCAGAATGCGAGATGGACATGCCGGTGAAGCAGCTGTTACCTCTGTGCCCAACCCGTTGGTCCGTTCGCGTGAACTCCATGTCGAGGTTCTTGGATAATTATGGTCGGGTGCAAATCACTCTCGCGGAGATCCTTAAAGAGAAAACTTGTATTCGAGACGACCGCCGCGCTGCATTCCAGGGCTATTTAAAACGTCTGCAGCGGTTCGAGACGATGTTTTATTTAATTGCATCGATCAAGGTCTTTGGTCCTTGCGAGGAACTCGCCCGTGCACTTCAGAGCTCCAGTTGCTCTGCCACCGTAGCAAGGAAGTCGGCCGATGTGCTCGAGTTGACCCTGAGAAATCTGCGGAGTGATGATGCTTTTGATGAGATTTTTCTTCTTGCATCGGCCAAATCAGATAGACTTAATCTCAAATTTCCTTCCGAGACAAGGAAAAAAGGCCACCAAAGAGACTGGAATCTACAAGCCGTCCAGTTTCACCAGCGTCATTAGACTTGAAAGATGCCCTGAGAAAGGATTTTTTTGAGCTGGTCGATACTCTGACGGCGGAAATTCACAGGAGATTCACGCAGCCTGGACTCGACGAGCTTGTTCGTCTAGAAGGAATTGTGACTGATGCCGCCAAGAGGAAGCCTCCTCTGCCGCAGTCTTGGAAGAGGAACTGGGGCTCCACACTTCGGATTTCGACGTCTCCCGGCTTGCTGCACAATTGATAATGCTGCCGTCACTTGGAAGCAGCAAGTGCGACACCATCCAAGATGTTCATGCATTGCTGAAGGATCAAGCTCCAAACGTGAGACTAATTTTTGAGGAAGTTTTTAAACTTGTGCTTCTTGTTCTCACGGTCCCCGCGTCGTCGGCATCATCCGAACGATCCTTCAGTGCCCTGCGACGTATGAAAACTTGCTTTCGAAGCACAATGTCACAGGAAAGGTTGACTCATCTACTCTTATTGCACGTGCACGGCGCGCTGACGGCCACTTTGAGCTTAGATTCCGTAATTCAAACCTTTGTCGCACGAACCGCGGAAAGGAAGTCCACGTTTGGCACAGCATGACTGTGAAATGTAAAAATGCGTAAGTGTGTTTGTGCGACTTTTGACCAGTTCTAACATCACTCAGGAGGGTATATTTAAACTCTATACTTATTACAAGTTATTGTTATTAGCACCGAGAAGTTTGTGTGGCTCCTTTTGGCGGCCTGCGAGAGTGAGTCAAGGAGACAATATTTCAGCCGAGTCAACTTGCGAAAAGTTGGGTATCGGCTGCTGATAACTGAGAAGATCCTTTTTGCTTTATTTTTCGATAGCGTGATTGTATTTTGATTCGTGCGATCATAATCTCACGAGAAAAATTTCTGTTCTCCCCATGACGTCACGGTGGAAACTGTAGCGACGCTTCTGTTCGTTCTTGCGGCCAATATCGTTCGTTTATTTTTCTGTGTTTGTAAAGTATGCACAAGAGATGTAAATTATGTTTATAATTGCGTTAACATCATTTTCTCGCTGACAATGTAAAGGCACATTACTTTTGCAATGTTACTTTAGGTCTACGATACAAATATGCGCATGTTGTAATTTTTCCTGGAGCACGTTTACAATATTTGCTTGTTCGTTCCTCCCAACTGACGGTATCTCACGCGGAATCTTTTTTTATGTTTCATAATAACCTATTGTATGTCTGGAGTTCATATTATGTGATTAGTGAAAAGCTGTGGTACTGCTGACCAACCTTCCTTCTTTCTATCTACATATAAACCGGGACACGTGGGCTGGCTTGTGTGTACGTGTGTAGCTTTTATAACTTTGGTGTCGCTTCCAAGGCTGCCTCAGCGACAGGGCTACCATGTCATCGATTTATAGATTTCTTAATGTTAACTCTGTTACGTTTAACTCGACCACGAGTTCTTTCTGAAATTCCTTTCCTAGGTTTTCTAAGCAACTGGGACTGCTTTGAATTAGAGTTAATTTGCGCCATTAAGACGCATGTATCTTTCATATATCGCATTTATTGCCCTATTCCTTCTAATTACAGACTAGCTCCTCTCTGGTATTTGGTTTCTCCATAATTACGTTAATCATTTATCAACACAGGAGAAACGTCATCGTGTCAAATATTGCATGTACATAAAAAGTCAGTCTGGTCAAATAGAATATCGGTAACAAAAACTTGAGAAAACGTCGCACAAAGGATACATTTCTGGTCCTAGCTTTTTAATTATCTGTCACAGTTAGTGCGCCCACTTGTAGCGTGTTTATATCATGGTCTTATGACGGTGTGTTAACTATGTTTATTTATTCATGTAATCATATGTACGACCCCTGTATAGTGCCTGCATGAGCCCTCAAGGAAAATAAATGATGATGATGATGATGATGATGATGTTTATGGTAGTATTTTTTTTTGCTCCCCCAGGGGAAAAATAGTTCCGACGCC
>JAZHYW010024729.1:0-123978 GCA_037355805.1 Ixodes ricinus | reverse complement strand
TTGTAGAATAACATATTTCTGCCTCTCTGTCTTCTCTCTTGTGTTCGTATTTTTAGCGCTTTTTAACCACGCTTCAAAACGTTCATCACCAACTATACCCAACAACGAGTACTTTCACATGTTTTAAGAATCATTGACCAATTAGCCCATTTCTCCATTTTAATGAAGAAAGATGGCAAGTCTCTGGAAGGCTATCGCCACAATTGAAGGGCCTCTCCTGTCTAAAGATGGCGGGCGCAGGTCTTACACCCCTCGCGCAGTTTTAAGGTACATTCAATTACGTTTCCAAATTATCAAACCAAAATAACCAAGATTTCATCGGGATATCAATTTGAGAAGCTCAGATTTTGATAGATACATTTTCGTTTCGTCACGAAACCTCTGACGTAACAGGGTACCACAGCCACTAATCGTGACGTCACGCCTTTTTCGTTCCCTCCTAACAACATCGAGCCGTTCTCAGAAGCTCGTTCCCGCCAACGAGGCGAGAAGGCGGGAGATGGAGGCAATGTAGATGGCGAGGGGGCGGAGGAAGGAGCGTCCTAACGGCTTCCTATGATCCCGTTACGTCACGGCTTGTTTACCGAGTGAGTTGTGAGTTGCAATACGGGACTTTATACAAGCATTTTATACGCTTTATTCTTCAAATCGCGAGATGAAATTTCGTGAACACTTCGACGAGGAGGCCCTGGTGCCTGCCACTAGGTTTTCATGCGAAACTAGCCACCCTCTTTTAGGCTGGACAGGCCCTTTAAACTCATTCGCTCTTCGGTATCACGTGATGCAATGGTGACGCCTCTCGCGACAAAGCAAGATGCACAAGTTCGTAAACCTCTTGAACTCTATCTTTAAATCCAATACGGGTCAGAGACGGCTTAAAGTTACTCTCTCTTTCTTAAAAAGAAAAACACGCGAATATGCTTTTGTTTCAGTTTAAAGCGGTTAACGGAAAACACGGACAGTCACGTGACCAGTTTTCCCGCCATTTCTTGCATTGTTGCCAGACTGTGACTCGGTTGTGGCCGTCGTCGGCGGAACCAGCAGCGGAGGCGGAGCCCAGGGAGCGGCGGCTGCCGGCATGGCGGCCTGTTCGTGCGGTCTTCCGCCGGCCAGGGGCCTGTACAACCCCGAGCAGGAGAGGGAGGCCTGCGGAGTGGGCTTCATCGTCAGCATCGAGGGCACGCCCTCGCACAAGGTAGGGCATCTCTCAATTAAAACGCTTCCCCTTCAGTGTTTGAAGTATCCGAGAGAATGGGGACGCTGCCGAGCACGATGAGCGAAAACACGTAATCGCAGGTAATAAATAGGTTGTGCTTCTCGAAAAAATACGCGGACAAGGAGGTATAAACGACGTTTCGGGCGAACGCCCTTCTTCGTCCTCACTGTTTCGCCGCAGTGCTGCGGCGTTGGCGGTAAAGCACCCTTTACAGACCAGATTGCGGCGCAAACGGGCGCGCGCCACCGATAATGCCGCAACGTTGTTTTCAGCTTAGTTGCTTGTCTACAACTACAAACCCTGCCGTTAATCTCTTCACTCGCATTGTAAAAAATAAAAAAAATGAATGGGGAGGAGGAGGGAAGGGGGGAGGGGTTGAAGTTAATGTGGTGGAAAAACGTCAGAGATGTGGCCTGTCTATAAATCGTTTCTTCTTTCTTCCGCGTAGTTTAGATCTCACGCGACAAACGAGCGAAGTCCTCCGTTTATTTCGTAAATTACGTAAAGTTACTTCTTTCGAAAGACGTAGTCACGCTACGCCAATTCGGGGTGCCGCTTCATCGGCGCCGCGCACTTTTACTTTCGCTTCCTGTGGCTCGCTTGAGCCTTCCCCGGAAGAGGCTACGATTAAGCTCGTATTGTTAGTACACGTGCTTTTGTATTCGGCGGGAGGTGTAGACCCCGCGGACGATATGAGCTGAAACACTCGATCCGGCATTTTCCCCTCGTCTGCGGCTCCCAGAAGCGCTATTATCTTTCGATTTGTCAAGTAGTCTGAACAGCGGAACCTCAAACCCGCGTTCCATTCCTAGTTCCTACCACAGCTCTCTCAAAAGTTGGCAAACACAATTACGCTAAAAAAAAGAGAAAAAAAAACTCGGGATTGTTCGCGAAGTTTATTGTTAATACCCCTTGTCACTTGCAAAGTGCACTGCATCAGTTTTGTGCTAGATTTACGGCTCCCAAGAGTAAGCACTGACGTTAAGTTATGTACACTTACAAGCTGGAAAATTCTGTTACAATGCCTTATCATTATCCCTTATTTCGTACTTTGCCGTGGAACGTACTTCGCGTTGGCGTTCGACCACACGGCAACGCGGCCGTCGTTGCAAAGTGTGATGCTGAATGGCCGAATGGAAACGCCAAGTGCAGTCCACAGCAAAAACAAGCCTGCCAAAATGCTGAGCCGTCCCGTCGTCCGTTTTTCTGGTGTTGTTCGTGCGGACGGTCAGCGGTCAGCGCGATATATACGCGGGTGCAAACGTCTGCAGAATTTTGGCCAAATCTTCGAAGAATCTTCCTCCGAAAGTATGGCACGCACCGAATCTGGACTTTAACCGATTGAGCTGTATTCCGACCATAATTATAATCTGTATTTCCGCCGAATAAAGGTGTGTGTCTCGTCAATAGTGTCTTCGTAATGTTGACAGTCTGCCCAATTCGTTTGTGCCACTTTTTTTTTAGTTGTAGGTAAGTTGGAAAACATTTAATCATCGCTTAAATTAAGTGTTTGGCAGTCTATGGCAGGTGGGAGGATGGGCCTGCATGCCCATTCATACGCGGGAGTGCGTGATCACCCTTTTTCATTAGCAAATGAAAACCAGGCAGTTTGTCAGCAATTATTTGCATTTCTCTCTCGCTTCGGCGGGGCTTGTGCCTATCCAAGTTTTATAAATCTACTCCTTTTTACGGCGGAGCTGTTAAGGGCTAGGTTCCCTAAGATCGTGTCCGTGTATGTCGACACAAACCTACCTGGACAGCTACCGCCATCTATAAGCGACGGCGGCAAGCACACAACCAGTATGGTTTCCGCCGTCGCTCGTAGATGGCGGTAACTTTTCCAGCTATAATAGAAGAATGGATAGTCGGACGCGTTGGTGGGAATTCATCGTAGGAAACAGCGCGAAAACCAGACGACGGCGAAGAAGGCACACAGTGTATCGAGTACAGCTGCGCTGGTCTTCCTTTTTCACGAGAGTGGAAAGGCTAAACGTTTTTTTCTACAATATTTAATACGAGCTTCAAAAAAAAAAAAATCAAGATGCCATTTTTTATTTTTTTTTCTTACGGATGAATAAAATGAAGAACTATATTAGTGTCGTGATGTAGGCGAGTTGGTTCATGGTAAACAGAAATAAACAGCGCGCAAAAAAAAAAGACAAGGACGAAAGGAAGGTACGAACGACACAAGCGCTGAACTCACAACTAAACATTTATGGAAAAGACACCAACGAAGTAAACCGCACTATCGCTTCAGCACGTGTCAAGATAGGCAATTTCTTTTTGTGAAGAAAAACCGATGTTTGGCTGACGCATGCATCTTGCTCCTCTTTTGTTATGGCATACGCTTCCAATAATTCTCTGGTAGTTTTATCTGTGCCCCTCCCGATGATGGTGATGTTATTGAATTGGGGCTGGCATTTACAGGCAGCACAATGAGAGGCAAGTGACCCCCAGCGGTCGACCGAACTGTCCAGTCATGTTCACGTACCCTGTCATTAATGCATCGGTCAGTTTGGCCGATGTACACTCTTCCGCAGCTTAGTGGAATCTTGTATACCATCCCAACCACACAACCAACATACTTGTTCCTGTGCCTTACGGCACATTGGCTCTTGCCCCCAGCCTTTTCCGCAATTCTAGGGCAGAGTTGCGCCAACTTCCGAGGTGCCGAAAAAACAACAGGGACGTCAAACCGCCCAGCTACCTTTTTCAAATTGTGCGAGAGTTTGTGCATGTAAGGGAGTACCTGGGGTCTGGTTGTGGGTCTCTCTTTTTTCTGACTTGACCCGCCTCCCTTAACCTTTTTAGCAACGTCTCCGCCACTGCCAGAATAACTGACGCTGGGAAGCCTGCATCTGTCAGCCGCTGTACCTGCATCCTAAAACTTTCTGACATTGAATGTTAGCAGGACTTTTCCAAGGCGGTCTGGAGGCAAGAGGACGCAATGCTCCTCTTTACGAGTTTAGAGTGGGCGGAATCATAAGGGAGAAGTCTCTTCTTAGAGCGTGGTTGTTAAAGCCAACACACGTGACTTTCTTCAAAATCTAGTCTAAGGTCTAAAAATTGGAGGTGTGTCCCATCCTGTAGTTCATGGGTAAACCTTAGCCCCCCAGAATGCTGAGTGAACACATCCAACACTGCTTTTACAGTCCTGTCCTCAGAGGCACCTTCAGACCTTCTTGTGACCACTAGATAATTGTCGACGTATCTAAAAACTTTGTTAACACACTCCTCGTCTAAGTTTTCATTGATTGCCTGATCACATTTAGCCAAGAAAATGTCACAAAGTACCGGCGCTACACAAGAGCCAATGCAATTTCCTTCTTTTTGCACATAGTAGCCATCGTCATACATGATTAATGTCGACTGCAAATAAAACTTCAGTAGTTCTATAAAACTGTTGACTCCTACGCCACACTCATTTTGAAACCTGATGACACCGTTTTCATCAATACATTCCCGCACCGACATAAAGAGCCCCTCGTGAGGCACGGAGTAGAAGAGGTCCTCCACATCTATAGAGAATGCCGCTGCATCTGCGTGTTCGCCTGCACTAAGATATTCCACAATCGCCTGTGAATTTCGGACTAGAAACGGGTCCCGGAGCTCTAGGGTACTAAGATGACCCAGGAGAAACTGGCTAACCTGTTTCTGCCACGCCCCTTGTCTTTTTTTTTTGCGCTTTTTTTTTTTGTTTGAAGCGTTTGTTTATCCTTTTTACTATACCACTGAGCCGTGATTATTTATTGTGACTGAAAGGGTGAGAACGGCAGGGAAGAGCTTCAGTTGTCCCGCTTCCAGCGCGTGCTTACTACCTTCGACAACGCTTTGGCGCCTCTGCACCTCAAGCAGGCGCGCGCGGCCCGAGCACGGAGGAACGCGTGGAGAGCCTGCGGGAGTGCCGTGCGTTCGAAAGACACGCCCTGCCGTTCTTATTCTGTCAACGGCTGTAGTTGATCTTGATTAAGAAGCACGTGCAGTTGCCTTGCCTGCGAGAATCGAGTAGCAAAAGCAGACGGCCGTGGCGGAAGGAACCTCCTTTCGGAGCTTGGCGTTGCGCTACGCGGCATCCATTTCGCAAGGTCAAGAAAAGGCGCCGCGTAACGGAGATTTCCGTTGCACTTTAAAAGGTTCTCGGGTGGTAGGAATTGATTCTAATCCTCGTGTGGGACATGCTGATGCCTTTAGCTAGTGTGGCGTGTAAACCTGTAAACCACAAAAATTATCGTTTTGTTTTAGTTCTGGCATGGTACCTCGCCCAGAGAGCAAGCAACACGCGGTTTTCCTTAATTCTCCTTGGATCCTCGGGCGAAGTTGACTGGGAGTACTCACGATTGCCACGGTGCTCCGCTGGCGGCGCTGGCGTTTTCTGAAGCGTCCATTGTTGCTCGCAGCTCATCCAAGATGCGGAGACCATGTCCCGTCGCATGGAGCACCGCGGAGCCTGTGCCTGCGACAACAACACCGGAGACGGAGCTGGGGTCATGATGTCCATTCCAGACAACTTCTATCGCAAGAAGCTCATGTGAGTTCCTGGACCCCGTGCCGCCATTGTTCACTCATTCGTTTATGTGCCCCATTTTTAGGGGTAGTGACGGTACGAAAATGTCCTTGATAGAAGAGAATGTAAGTAATTTTAAGAGCAAATTTGAACTAAAAACGAAACAAAGCAGGGGTTTGGAGAAATTGTCTCTTTATATTTACGTTACTGCACATCGAGAAACTAATTTTTCCATATACGCAATTGAAGGTCTTACTCTGTGATTAATTCACTTATGAAGACGAATATGTTTCGAATGCCAAAACAGGTGTAAACGAGAAGACAAGGCACGGCATACAGGAGTCAATGGAACACAGATAAAGTTCAAATTTATTCTGACTTCCACAGTAGTTTAAAATGGAAAGTTTGGTTCCCTAGTTTACATTTAATATTTAAATCGACTCAGTAATTTTGTAATACGAAAAATACGAATGCGAGTTTTAAAGTGAAGCATTTGCCTTGTAGCAGTAATTGAACAATTATCCGCAGTGAAATATAGAAGGCTTACAAGCATATAATACTTGAAGTAAATGGAGCACACTGATAATGTTTGTTTTAGTGCTCTTAGGGACCTACGGGGCGTTCCACATGAGTCCCTAAGAGGCGCAAATGCGTGTAAAGCTTGCAGTTTTGCAAAGCTTGGGTTAGGCCTTGTCTGGACTAGACTTCGTGCCAACGCGGCCCCCTGGCCCCCACGTGTACACACACTTATATTCACTTATAACGGTGCCATAACACAGGGTGCTTTATTTTAATTGTGTTGAAACTTGAAAGACTTTAAAATTATATCTAAACTTGAAAGACGAGGAAAAAGGAAGTTTTGCGCCTTGTTCATACGCCGCGCGAAGTAGATCTGACAAGATCTGGTTATCGGAGGAACAAACGACGCTTTTGGAGTTTGAAACCTGTACGCCTTGATAAGCTAACATATATCTAGTCTGAAATGTACCTAGATATATATGTTAATTCTCAACACAAAGGGGAAACTTAGTAATGCCCCGCATGGAGCCGAACTTTTTTTTACTACCGTTCTTGAGGTGAAAACGAATAAGATGCATTTGCAGCTGACATAAAAGAACTTGTAGCATGACTCAAATGTTTAGTTGGCTAGGCGCTCAGAAAAGGGCTTGGAATTCACTTATAACGATACCAAAATAGCACAGTGCTTTATTTCAATTTTTTTTTAAAGGGTTGGAAGTTATATGAGTGTCGTCTTTATCATGTATGTCTCAGGCCTGGCGGACATTAAATGAGGGAATAATCGTCATGGTCAGTTGGCTGATTGACGTTTTAAATATTAATGTTAGGGGTCATGTTACAAGTCTAGTGAAAAATCTTATATGTATAAGAAATGGATTGGTCCAATAAACACATATTCTTAGATAAGATCATATTAGATAATATAAGAACACATAAGAACACTTATAAGATTATATAAGAAGAAATAAGAAACTTATGATCAGTTTCTTGTAACTTCTTATATACTATTGTGTGGTTCGTATATGTTCTTGTATGATTTTATTTGGTAAGATGCGTTTATTGGAGCAAGAAATTTCTCATACAAAGAACATTTTTCACTAGGGAATGGCAGTATTGAGAGCCATTATATAGGCCAGATAAATGGAAAAAATATGTGATACTTTTTTAAATGTTAATTTATCAAATTTCGCAATCTCTGGAGCGATTTAAAAATTGAGAGCAAAAGGAGCGCCCCAAGCCCCGCCCACAATGACGCTTAGAAGATTAAAGTATAGCGGTTTTAGTCGCGTCGTCATTTGTGTCGTCGGCGCACCCACCAAGGACACATTGCCGAGATAGTGACGACGGGATTGAAACGACTACCATGTCACTCTTCTTAGTGGAACTGTAAAGGGCGATCCACACACTTGCGTCGAGTCCGACCGACTGCGAGGGTTGCTATGGCAACAGCTGCGTCGGCTCCAACGGAACCGGCTTTACCCTGTTTTGTTGGAGCCGACGCAGCTGTTGCCATAGCAACCCTCGCACTCGGTCGGACTCAACGCAAGTGTGTGAACCGCCCTTTAACAAAACAAACAAGTTTTTCTTCTTTTTTTTTTGCAATTTTTAAATTGGGCGATAAAACGCAAAATCTGAGCGATTCATACATAAAAAAAACGAAGAAAAGAACGGAGGAAGAAAGGATTGCTTTTTTGCAAAAGTCCTTTAACTCACCTCTTTCCACTTCATCAGAGCGAACGGTGGAGAGGAGGTCGCCTCCTCTCCAGCGTTCGCTCTACTAAAGTGGAAAGAGGTGGGAGCAGCTTCCACTTCGTTCTGGACCTGTCACCGGCTATAGTAATTGCCGTCAACACTGCAATTCCAGCATAACCCCTAAGATTAATATGAAAAAGTTAATTAACAGATATTAAATAATTAGCCAACTTACCATACGACGATCCCCTCGTAGAATGTCCGCCGAGCCTGATAAATACATGAAGGCGGCACACGTCTAAAATGTATGCAGAAAAAAAAAAGAATTAGAAGTTATAAAGATAGATGTTGGCATTGGGTTTATGTAAGAGTGAATCACATAAAGCGATGGAATATCCTAGGCATATCGCATCCAACAATTAAAACAAGATGAAAAAAAAAAAAAAGACGCCAAGTGAACGAGCCGTATTTGCTCCGCGCGACTTGAAAGTAACAAAAAATTGGTTAACTTTTGAAAGAAAATTTAACGAGGGCTCGGCGAAGAATCGGCAGACCTCTGTGCGTGCGCAAACGTGTCGTGTCCCACCTCAAAAAAAAAAAAAAAACAACAACAGCAACAAAAAAACACTTGATTAGTTTTAAAGACATGGCCTCCGAGATCCCGAAGCGCTTCGGTACTCTAGGCTCGAGATCTCAAGGGTAATTGTTTTGGTTTCTAGGCCTAGGTGGCGCAAGCTACCGCAGATATAAAGGGTAAGGTACCTAGCCGTTACCATCGATCCATCTGCCCTTCTGTCGAACGGTTGGCGAGTTTAGCCCCACCCCTCATTTTCGCCGAAGATATGCGGGTTTTGTGTACAATTTCGGCGAAAAATTCTTCTTTTTTCGATTCAGAAAAATTTCGGCTCCCTATGAAAGCCGACCACTATCATCATCATCGGCGTCAGTCGCCACATTCGCAACATATGGCGGCACCGCCGCACCGGCGAAATGCCGCGAAATGCCCGCGGCCGCAGACCGCTGCGGCAGGCAGTGCGCGCTTCGGTAGTTTCGATATGATGAAACAAAGCATACAGAAAGATTCACGTGAAGGTTTAAGAAAAAAGTCCGGGGCCTCGTCTGAAATGTGCCCGAGCCCTTCCCGCACGCGCCACGAGACAACGATGACGAGATTGACGACCTCCTCCGTGCCGTCACGGCCGTCACCGATGATGGTAAAGTGCATCTGAAAAACTACTTGAAGTAAAGTACAAAGTAAATGAGAGGTCATGTTCAGAGTTGACAAAGCATCATTTCGAGATACAAATTTACAAGACCGAATTTGGGGAATGTACTTTGAAGTCGGGAGTTGTACTTTCCTTGGAAAGTACCAGAAAACAATAATTTACTAAAGTACAAGTGCATGCTTAGAGAATGTACCTCAAGTAAAGTGCAAGTATTCTAAACCTTGTTGCAGTAGTGCTTTAAGTACAGTGTACTTAAACTACTTCCCAACTCTGCCACTTTCTGTTCAAGGTGTTTTCCTCGTGATTCAGTCACCGATCGATTCCGTGTAGGCGAGATGATTGCGGCAGGCATGTGCATAACAACTGGATACATTGCACATTGGGATCACCTAGCTTTTACACAACAAGCACGGATTTCCTACTTTCTATGCATGATTTATCAAATATGTGTATGGGCTTCTTTGAAGACTAATATATAAAGAAAATGCCTATTTCAAAGATGATGATGTACAACATGATACATTTTTATTGCTGAGTAACTTTTACATCATGGCGGTATTATTTTAGGTAAAAAGCAGTCCGATACAACAATAATCGCTAATGACTCTTAGATTTTCTGGTTTTTACAATATCGATTGTTATAAGCAATTTGCAGTAAGTGGTTAACTCAAATAAATCGAAAATGTTACTGCTTTAGTAGACGAACTGGGTAACAACTTTAATACAAAATTTTCCCCAAAAAAAGTATCTGCATGGTTGGACACCTTAATACTGATACCTTAAAGGGATACTACAACGAAATTTCAGCGCTCATTTTTTGGTCTATATGTGTTCAAAGGAGTAGTATCACATGGAACATACCAATATCTTGTTAAAAAAGTCTCGAAAAGAAATTTTAAAAACGAATTAAACGATTAGCAAAGAGCACCTGGTGGATGTCGCTAACGCCTCGTTTGTAATGCTCGTCTAGGAACCTTGACAGCTAGTGACGGAGGTTGTCTCGCCTCCGGCCACGACGAGAGAAGGGGAGAAGGAGGAACTCCCCTCTTCCCGAGGATGCCTTTTGTGTGTCGCAGAAGTCGCTATTGTCCCCCTACAAGATTATAGAAGATTAACCCAACACTCAGAATTCTTACAAAAGCAGCCGCTTCGGTGGCTGGAACGACTAGGCCATCCTCTCGACGTCAGCATTGCCGTAGCTTTGCTCGTCTCGAGACGACCTACGTCACGATTGCGTTGGATGTCACGTGCTCTAAGCTGGGCCTTCTCCGAGTGCTTGCCAGAGTGGGCCGTTTATAACGAAAAATACAGCCACCAGGATCAAAATACAAACGTGCGATCGTCATTTACGGATATTGTGGATCATATTCAACCTATTTTTGAACACGACGGGAATATTTCAAATTTCGTTGAAGTATCCCTTTAAAACAGGGGTTCTCAAACTGAAGTCCGAGGAACACTGGGGTTCCACGAGCTGGTCTCATGGGTCCCGCAAACACCCAAATTGCAACCCCCCCCCAATGCCGCAGGCTGCGCGGCAGGACCATGCAAAGCGCCTTCATCTCACTTTGTACTGACATCGCGATTGATATGGTGGGGATATATGGGAAGCAGCACAAGCAAAATTGCCTACAATTGTGCGTCTGCTCCTTCTCTGTCGGCAAATATGGAAGGGGGGGGGGGGGTTCCGCGGCAGTTTTTGAGGCTTCCTGGGGTTCTGTGAGGCCAAAGTTTGAGAACCCCTGCCTTAAAAGATAACTCTCCATTAGTTTGTGACTATTTGAATCTGCTTGCAAGGGCATTAAGAACACTATACTCGTGCCAACAAGAGAATTTCTCAAGGATAAAGTAACCACATTTTGTATCAATCATATTAATGTAAGAGTTACAGATAATTCGGTTAATTTGTAGCCAACCGTAAATTAGCAGATCACTATTTTTTTTGTACTCGGTCTTCTTCACTAAGTCCACGGCTGTCACTCAAGGCATAGTCAGTGCTCATAGATATTATTGAACGGTCTACGTTTAACCACTTTCTTTCCTCCTTTATTTATTTATTTATTTTTAAATACCGCTGGCCCATGGGCCATGGCAGGGAGGAACATCAGTATGGTTAATTCCTCCAATAAAGTATTAAACAATATCATCTTTGCAATAGTAGGTACAAAATGTGCCCAGAGTGCAAATGAAAAGAAAAGAAAAGAGGACTAAATGCAGGTAAAAACAGAGTGATAATCATCTTAACAGTATCAATAAGTTGACAACAAGAAACGAAGGCACGTGCCATGCACAGTACAATACAGCACACAATATATACATATGTAACTTCAAAGACAGTAAAGAGGAAGAAAATAACATCTAGGCAAAATGTTCACCTTTTAAACACAGTGGAAAGTCGAGCAGCATAAAACATTGAAACATCTTTGACATTGACAGTATGTTTGAGAAGCTTATTCCTATCTTTAATCGTGTTTGCAAAAAAAGATTACTTGAAAACATAGATTCTGGCCGAATACGACTGCAATGCTTCAGAAGGATTCAGTCTTTTTGACCTGTTGGTAATGTTCCTCAGATAAGTGGTCATGATAAATCAAATCATGACCAACTCATTTTGAGTTGGTCATGATAAATCAAAAAAAGGAACTTTAACCGTGCAATTTTTCTTTTAACCGCTAAAGGTTCCAGCTTACAAACATTTAACATTTCTATCACAGAGGATGCCGATCTGTAGTTTGAAGTTATGAAACGTGCGGCCTGCCTCTGTATTGTCTCGAGCCTGTTTATGTCGGTCTTGGTTGGCCTTTTTATGTAGGTCTTGGTCAGCCTTTTAATGTCAATCTTTGTTTTTCTCATGATAGGATGTCTTTTCTGGGTGAAGTAGAGCCATCAGAATTCTATCCTAATCTTGTTTCAATTTTGAATTTATTTAAGCAATCCAGTACTATAACTATTAAGGTTAAAAAAGTTAGGCCTGAACAAATGTAGCCTAACGATAGTATACTTTGTGCAACAAATACAAAATCTCTTGTGGCAGCATTGTAGACGGGCAGCTAATAGTGTGAGACTACAAGTGGAATACGAAAGGCTTCACAATATAGGGTAAATGTGTTAATCACTTCTGCGAAAAGAATCCACTATTTGGAATAAATATTTAAAGCTCGTTTCAACTCAAAAGAAGCTTGGTAAATAATAAATTAGCTTTGTGGTAGCAGTAAAAAGAGCATCCATGAACTATTGGAAACACATTTCGGTCCCAACTTCCAATCAATTGCAGATTCTTTTCACTCTTTCCTGACCTACTGGAAAAGTAGTAATTTTCAAAGGATCCGTGCAAACGCTTTTATTTTCTTAACTGAGTTACGTATGGAGCAATGTGACACATCAAAATGTGGCCAATTCGTTGTTATTTCAGAAGAAACAAAGGTTAGTATAATGTGGGAAAAAGATTTTAAATTTTATTTCTTGGAAAATACAATGTATGTGCGGAAGGCATATGAATGCTGAAACTTCTGCAGCTATGTCAAATTAAATGACAAATTAAAAAAAATTCAGAATATTGAGAAATGTGCCTCCACACCCATCGGCTAGTTACCTCTGAAAGTTAGTGTACATATGTCTATTTTGTGTGCTGATTGTCTATGTTCTGGCTCTTGTCAGACAGTTAGCCTCCGTAACACATCTGCTTTTCAACGAGAGAATGCTTATATTGGTGAAACAGATAGTACGCCTCACATTCCCAGCGGAATGCTTTGTGTTCTACCTTGGTTTTGTCATAGTGTTGATTGCAGTTCCCTCACATTTAGAATTTTTGTGTGCCTTGTTGGGAGCATAAAACGTGCACGCCGGCTCAGGACAGCTCTTGGAAATTATAGTGATGCTTACCGACAACCATCTGTTAAGCAACGCCTGTAACATAATTTAAACTCCGGAGCTCATGAGGTCTAGAAAGTATGCCACAATACAGTTGAATTATGTAAACAATGCCATCTTCGTTACGAAGACTAGCTAGTCCAAGCAGTTAGCCATGTTAGACAAGTGCAACCACCGTTCCCAGGACTATTTTTGACAGCCCACCAGCTTGTGACAAAGCTCAAACCTACGTTGAAACCGAAACTAGAGTTCATCGGCAATCCACGAGATTGTGGAACATAATTCTCCTGACTAAATTTAATTTCTTGACTGCGCTTGGAAACCATCGGTCAACGAGGATCGATGGCCTATGGGCGCGGTCAGGAAAGAGTTAACAAATGTTGTGTCACTCCCACAAGCAATACCTAGCCTGGGTGATGGAGCAAACAATGCCGATAACTGGTGTGCAAATGCGTCTTCGGCTTTTCTACCTACACTATCACGTGCCAGGTTGACAACTATTCTCTTCGGTTCCAAACATAACAGGCTTCTGGGAATAGATGGCATACCGGTGATTGACCTCTGTGATAATTTTGAGTCACTCAAAGAAGTGCTTTAATGTCTGGTAAATGAAATAATTCTATCTGGAACTATGCCTGAGGATCTGGAAACTACAGTTGTGGCACCAATCTATAAAGGGGGCCCACATAATCTATTTTCCTCGTATCGGTTGATTTCAATCCTTTCGTGTCTTTCACAAATCGTAGAAGGGCACCTTTGGTTTTGCATGGCTGTAGTTTTCTTCATGAACACGGTATATTATGTCTTCATCTCAGTACGACTTTGTTTCTGGGAGACGTACGTCGTTTTTACTGGGTGTATTTTTTTATGTTTTGCATTCATCTTTTGATGACCACTCTTGCATTTTTGTGCTTTTACTTGATGTAGCGAAAGTGTTAGATTCGGTGAATTATGAGATTTTACTTCGAAAACTTTATCGGATGAGATTCAGAGGACCTTTTGCAGTTTTGCGGAGAAATCTTTTGCAGTGTCGTTCACAATGTGTGTTTTTTGGAGGTTTTTCCAGTGTCCCATCTCCTTTTTAACCTGCACGTTAATGACCTTTCTTAAGTTGTGACGTGTAATGTATTACAGTATGCGGAAAACACTTAATTTTTCTTGTCACACCAATCTAGATTATGCTGCACATAGCTTGCAACAAAATGCCACTTCAGGGACTGGTTCCAAGAAAAAAGAAATAACTGGGAACACCGCTAAACTAAATTCCTATTGTTTTTGCAGTCCTTGGGGAAAAGTTCATTCCTTCCCTTCTCTGTTTTTGCATAACTCGAATTGTGGGCCATATTGCTGTAGTCTAGTTCAGTATGTTCCTTTGATTAATTATTTGGGTATTTTTTCGACTCTGATTTAAGTTGGAATATGCACCTCTCCTCTGTTTTGAAGCACCTCAGAAGTGTGTCATGTCAGTTATACAACCTAAACGTGTTTCTGCAATTTGCCCCTAGAAGAAGGCTTATGCATTCCCTGGCATATAGCGTGCTATGACATAACATTACTCTTTTTTATTTCTTTTTTTAACTGCTCATGCTAGAATTGGGGGTATTTTGAGGGGAATGTTGAAAAGTGTATCTTATGGCTGGGCATCTTGTCGTAGTGAACGCTTGTTTTGCTTACTTACATTGACTTATTTTTACTGTCTACTTGTACAAACTGCGGTACTTCAGCACTTTTGGTTCAGTGAATTTAAAAGGGACAGAATTGCTCCACATACCTTTATAAATACTACACACTACGAGGCAGAACAAATTTATAGTCATTGCGAGGAAAGTGTTAGATCATTTTATGTTCCCAAGATTTTTGATGATTTCCCTGAGCACATTTTATTAGTGCAGACTAACCTTAAGCAAAAATTAAAAAAAGAAACAACTAAAATTTGTACATTGATAAAACCAAGTAAGCTAGGCACTATTGCTAACTCTTGCTCCTTGCTTTGAATAGTTATTGTGTATGGAATGGTCAGCACAGTCAGGTCCTGCCACACTAGCCTTCCTAGGCTTAGTCACACCTGCTTATGTATCTGTTCATTCCTGTGAAATAAATTTGATTTGATTTTTACATAACTCAAGTGTCACATGTTTCACAGGTTTGCGCATAGGTTGTACATTTAAATTTTAGTTACTAGAAGATACAGTTGATAGTAAGCACACCTAAGCATTTGTTGCAGACTTGAATGTTGCATTCTTCTGATAATTTGTAATATAGTTTTTATGTAATACAGAAATATTGCGAGGGTTTTATGCCTTGCTATATTGCTGTTCTTGATGTTTTCCTAGTGTTTTCTCTTTTTTAATATTTATACATCTTTCATTCCTACTTGGGCTCAAACAAGTCTGCAGAATTGACAAATAAATTAATAATAAATAACTACCAAGATGGCATAAATGCAGTTGCATGTGGGTTCATGTTATTTTCAGCTTTAAAATACTGTATTGGCCATGGTTTTTCTTTTTGTGTGTGTCTGTGACATGAGCCACATGAAACTTTTCAGCTCTTCTGTTGTCAGCATCCAGTTTTGTTAATTGCTACGATGACAGATTACACTATGGGTTATAGTTACATGGACGGGTTATTGATTGGTTGAAATAGATCCTTTGAATGATCTCTGTGAAACTCGCGGCAAGTGAAAGTTCAAGATGAGAGGCTGACCGAGGGATATAGAGATTTGGAAAATAGCAGTTGCCTTTCTGAAAGAGACAAAATAAAGGAGTGTGTTTTGTGGATTGAAATTAAGGCTGAACTGTAATTAAAGTTGAATGGAAGTCTGTCATCAGTTGTGTCTTTCATATTTCTTATGACCAATTTGACAATTAAAAATGCTAGAAAAATCAATAACAGCATGGCAATAAAAAAGATATAATTCCTTTTATTCAAGTTGCCGTGTAAAAAATAACCAGCAAATAACTTTTATTGTGTAGTCATACACCTGTACCTAGCTTCTTTCAGACAAGATGCCAGTTGCTCACTTACTTACAATGAATTGGAGCACTTCACCAGATCCCAGTATTACATTAAGTCTTTTCTATATATCTAGTGAGAACTGCTATATTGTTGTACTTGACTTTGATTGTTCCGATGGGGCATGGCTTCCAGTATTTCCTGAACTTGAAAGTATAAAGAGCTGGCACTATGAGTTACCAGTTTCTTGCTGAGGTCAGCTTACCCTGGCCACTCCACAGTCCACACCATTGTCTCCCAGCAGTTCATGGGTCAAACCCATAAGGAGAGAATGACACTCCTAGGATTGTGTGAAAGTGCTAGTTCTTTCTTTTTTTTGATCTCCTGGTCCCAGCAGGCACTGTCCTTCTAACATATCTAGAACACTGGTGTCTGTAGGCAGAGAGACCGTTAACAGTGAAAATGGGTATAGTAACTTTTAGATAAAATATATACCTCATAGTATCAAGAGATTTACCTCACTTCTTGTTCTCTTGTCAGTATATGGTAGTTTCTTCTACCTCCATTCTTGAGTGTCCTGAAAGCTACAGTGTGATGCTACATTTATATCTCTTTGTGTGAAGTCACATTTTCAATTGGGCTTCACTCTTCTTACATTGTGTGTTGTGATATGTGATGGGAGCAAAATTTTGGATTGATTTCAAACAAAAATCCGGGTTGGCTTTTTGGTTTTTGACTTTGCAAACGTTCTGCTATGCTTAAAAGAAGCACTGACTGCTACTTTATTTTTTTTTAACTTCTTGCAGGGAGGAGTTGAATGTGACCCTGCCTCCCCATGGCGAATATGCCACTGGAATCATCTACATGGAGAAAATGACTGCACCTCAAGCTGAGAAGGAGTTTGAGGAGGAAGCCGCCTCCAACGGACTCAAGGTAAGCAGATACAAGTGACTATACATGTTTGGTATAATTTCCAAAGTAACATGAGGTGAATCATAATGTGATGAATGGAAGGGAAAGAACATGCAATCAAATATGTGACACAAATGAGCTGGCTCTGACATAAATGTTTAGTTTTCAATTTCTTTTTCTTTTCTTTTGATAGAGATTTTTTATTTATGGAATTTGTTGCTTTCAGAGAGAAAAATTCAAATGGTGTCAATCACTTTTGCAATCATTCGTTGCTTAGTCTACAAGGCTTTTTAAGATATTCCTATATATATATAAGAAAAAAAAAGCCAATAGCCTAAAAGGCTCAAGCTGTTGGCATTTACATCACTTTACCACACCTTTCCAAAAAGACTCGACCCCAGGGGCAGCAAACCGTTTTCGAGCCCAGTCACTGGGTTTGAGGCTAGGCTCTCACCGGCGTCCCTGCTAACCCTAACCGAGTGGAGCTGTGATTTCGATAGGCGCAGCCTGCGTAGGCGCAGTTTTAAACACTGCTGGCGGATAAATTCTCATCTTTTCCCGCTGTATTTTGTGTTTCATGGTGCATGCATTTTCCCGAGGTCATTGAGAAAGCATTGTACCACATTTGAAAGAAGAAAAAAAAATCTATTTACTATTTTTGTTGGGTACGCGCGCGACAGAACGAATGCGACTTGAATGTATAGTTCTAGTTTTTGTGTTTTTTTACGATAAGTTTTGACGGCTCCGCGCGATTCGCCGATTGACAAACGACAAAGCGCTTAGCTGTCAAAAATAAATTACAACAGAAGAGAGCCGAAAGGCATGCATTTGTCACGCTCACAAATAACGTGTTTAGCGATGAACAGGACACAGACATACAATTTAGAAAGTGTTAACATTCGAACAATATATTGTACGTACCACACGATGCAGCGTTATCCGAAAAGAATTTATTTGAGAAAGATCTCAAATAACACAGTCACAGTCGACAACAGTCACATCTTGACGATCGGACGGAATCCAAGATGACTTCGTTTTGGGGCACGTTTCGTGGAGAGCTTCCTTTTTCACAACAGCACCAAGTCAAAGGAACGAACGCGACTGACCCGTTTCCCACCCCAACCCGGACAACTATTTTTGGAGATGACTGAGGATTCTACGCGGATTATCTCTGGGAGGGGGAGAACAATGTTCGCAAAATCGCGTCGAGGGTCGTTCGACGTCCTTCACCTCCTTCGTTTCCCGTGAATGTCAAGCAGAAAAGCTTGAATGGCAGGCACTTACCAGCCTTATTTCGCACAATGGAAGATAACACAGAAAGGGTACGCAGCACGCATAAAAAAAATTAAGTGGATACTTTCAAGAGGGGCGAGAAAACGTCGAATGCAAAACCGCAAAAACACAGGTAGAGAACCGCGCTGAGCGGGTCTTCACAGCTCCAAGAGAGTGGCAGAAAATTTCTAGCTGATAGAGGGCGCGCGAGTCGCACCAGCCGCATCAGCATCAGCAACATGGCGGCGGCCTAGGAGCGTTTTTTGGAAAGGTGTATAGTGTGTGACATAGTTTGCTAAAATACAGCATTCACACTTTGTCATGTTCGACTCATAGAATATTAGTGTTCCAACTTTAACACCTTGAGAAAACTGATCGACTAATAAAAAAAAATTAGCTGTGAGGTCATGTGCTTTCATGCCAGTAAGCTTGCATGCTTTCTCATATATATAGTACACAATCTGTACAAAATAGGGGGTGGTTACTTTATTATATACTAATCAACTTACTGAGTCACGGAAATTGATTTCAAGATCTTTGTAAAATCCTTCATAAAATTGTAATTACTAGATGATAGGCATATGCTACAAAAATTTTAAATTACTAATTACAGTGGGGAGAAAAAAAAAAGATAATGAAAGAGCAAAAACGAAAACCACCCGGGCTTTTCTGCCCTTATTATTGTTTTGTTGAAAAGAATAGAATCCCTCTGTGAATGAAATTTGGTGTTTAATGGTAGGGTAGCATCTCAGGCTATAGTGTGGCAAAGCATCCCTCAGTGCATTTCTTTCTATTTTGACAAAAATTGGGTCGATACTTAGAAAAGTAAGAATTTCTACTTTGAAACTCTTGCCTGGAGGCATGTCCATGGCCTAATCACATTATTTGTTAAAAGTCACCGAAGTACCTCATTTCTCAATAAATTGGCAGAATAATAAAATAATCATTCTTACTGAATTTTATGATTTAGTCAGCTATGAGTCTGCAGGATATTTCAACTCCTAGCTGCTTTGCTCCCAACTAGGAATGGTAAAGCCACTTGGCTTCCAATTGGGAATGGCTACAGCTATGGACTCCCCAACTGGTCCCAGTTAACCCCCAACTGGTCCCAGTTAACCCCTCAACTTGTACCAGTTAACCCCTCAACTGGTACCAGTTGAACCGCAAATGGTCCCTATTGAATTATAGTTGGGACCTGTTGATTTTCATTCGGACCAGTTGATTCTCAACTGGTCCCAATTTAACATTTTTACCGGTTCTAGGAAGGTAATTAATTGCTTGCTTCCATAGGTTCTGTGCTGGCGGACGTTACCCACGGACGACTCCACTCTGGGTTCTGTGGCGAGGTCCACGGAGCCCTTCATGAGGCACGTCTTCGTTGTGGCCACCAGGGGGCAGACTGGAGACGCCTTCAAGAGAGATGTGAGCATTCTACACTCTTGGATCACTATAGATATGCTCGCTCATTTGTCAAGAGGGGCAGAAAACTCGGATGACAGCCTCAGGACCTGCATGGTCACTCTCCCTGAAGTAGGATGTTCTTTTGTTAGTGTTTTCTTGAATTAGAAGTTGCTGGGTTTGGGTATGCATCTAGGTGCGTGGGACGTCTGTTGTTTAGAAGAAGGGTATATCTTCTTACCAGTTGTTGAACCTCACATAGGTAAATGTCTCAACTGAAATATACCTTTCGTGATTTCTCGTATAAAATTATAGAAACTTCTGTAACTTCTTCTCACAGGATTTTCAAAGACGTTTGCTTTCATTTATTTTAATTTTTTGTTAACCTGTTTACCAGAGGGCTGGGGGCTTGTCAAGCTGCTTTCAAAAACTTTTTTCTTTGGCCCCCACTATGAAGTGGTGGGAATAAGCTGATTACTCATATTAGTATTATTAACGTCAATGTAGTCTCTGACAGTACAAAAGTTGCACCTTCAAATACAATTCTGGAAAATAGATCAAGTTTACTTGTATGTTGTCGCTGGGTCTGCATCCTTCAGCCTGAGGATTTTTGAAATGCAGGGAGCATGAAAAACAACAAAGAAGGCATCTGAGATGCACCAGCACAATCAGAAATCAGTTTCGGTAAACTAATAAATGGACAATAGACAATGTGCTCTACAAGAATAGCCTATCAAGCTTCTTTACAGTAGATGGAATGAGGTCTGAATGGATGCACAGGCAGGATATTACGTTTGAATAATAAATGAAGTGAACAGTCGATAGCCAGCTGAAAGACAATACTCTTGCTGGCTGTTTCCATTCCACCTGGGAAATCATTGAGGCTCAGGGGAAAATGATATCATGAAGATTATACTGAGTGCCCATGTGCCATAATAAAGGAGTGAAGAAATACAAATTGCATTACCAATGAAGACGGGCTGAAGTTAGATCATCAATGTTCTCTGCCGGTCTCTTTGTTCCATGCTGCAGCCATCATTAATATAAAAGGGAATCTGACTTTTTTTCCCAGGTGTTTGTGCTCCGCGAAGCGTCTTTCACACAAGATTCCAACTGACAAGCCTCGAGATTCTACATCTGCAGTCTCTTTCCGTCAACACCATAGTCTACAAGGTTGGTTGCATGCTTTTGCGGGCAATTTCATGTTGTGGCAACTGCTATCTCTACTTTTTGCTTAACTTACAAGCATTACTCATGATGTACTTTTTTGTCTACAGTGAAAAGGCTTTGCCTCAGAAATGTTGATACTTGCAAATGTTGTGAGTTTCTAAGTCTCAAGATACTAATGTTGCCAAATTAAGCTGAGCTCGAGTTGTTAGAAGAAAAAAGCTTTGCCAGAAATCTTAATAGTGTAATAGCAACTTGAAACTGCTGTTGCTAGCCTTCTTATGGAGGAAATTTATTTGCAACCCTCATCAACCTCGGACGAACTACTGAGACACCTTGGTTGGTGGTTATGCAGTATATGGTGCAAGCAATGTTGGTTTTAATCTGTAATCACAAGAAACACATTTTTTAAATAATTTTTTAGGTTATTTTTTTTTAGGAAGCTTGTAAGTATAGTGACCTCTTAGCTGTTTGCTCTAAAAGTTTAGAATTTTTAATAAAGAAATAGTGCTATCTTACTAATGTGTATGGAAAAAATCAGCAGAACCCATCCTTTGGGAATGATTATCTACGTTAATGCGAATAGCATCAAACGGTTCGGAGTTATGCGCGTCTCGTCAGGTGGCCGGCACACTCTAGATACGCCAGCCCACTCTTGAGGCGATTCTAAATTTGTTGACACTTTCACAGCCCTGCGCACGATCTCCGCAGCCCAGCACGTGCGTTTGTGTCACTTAGGAAGGCGAGCAAAGCACGCGCCATACGCACAAACACTCCAAATGGTACCGACCAGACTTTCTGGCGTCTCAGCTAGTCTCAACCAACGGTACTTAAACGGTTGTTTATATCTTTACCATAGGACGCGCTTGCAGCGCTGTCACAGCTACGGTGCGCGCGCGTTCCATGCCTGAGGCTCATTCCGCTCTCGTGAGGCTGAGCACGGCCGCTACATCACCCTCTCTCCCGAGCGCGGGGAGAGGGTGAGCTAGCGGTCGCGGCTCAGCCTCACGAGAGCGGAATGAGCCCTCGTGCATGGAACGCGCGTGCACCGGTAGCTGTGACAGCGCTGTAAAGCGCGTCCTATGGTAAAGATATAAACAACCGATTAGAGTGCGTTGAATGACTGCCTTCATAGCTCTGTGGTTAGCGCGTCTGCCTGCTGATCAAAGGGTCAACGGTTCGAATCCCAGCCGGCGCCGGTCTTTTTTTATTTATTTATCGACCCGCGGCGTAAGAGGTTAGATAGCCAGATAGGATAGATACATAGACGAAAAGTGCGTGAAGTAGCCAAAGAATGCTATTCGCATTAAAAATTAATTTTGTTATACACCATTTGAGAGGACAATTAAAAAAAGAAAAGAAAACTACTTCACGATATTATAGTGTGGTTATGTTTGAACCTAAATCTAAAATAATTAAATGTACATATGCAACACTGCCTAATCTATTTTGTTCTGTAGTAACTAGGCATGCGCAAGTAGTGGATTCTGAGTTAAAAGCTAATTCGAAGGAAATAGTGGCTTTGACTGAATATTAGCGAATTGAATGCCAAACAGTTTTTCCAAGCCTTTCACTACTGTTGCACCATGCTTACGAGAACTCAGCTGAACTCGTAAGGGTTGTTCCCTAGCTTCCACTTGTCCATCTCTAAGCTTAGTATACTTGTGGACTGTGGCCTCAGAAAGTTCAATGCCTACATTGAGATGGCAAGTAAATCATGAATTTTACATAAAATGAGACCTATAGAGATGCCCTGCTAATAAACCTACCGTAAAATCTCCTAAGGGAATTCACCCAAAATGGAGATAGATGGGGAAAAACATGAGGTGGGCTATCTTGGGCATGAAACAGCAAAACTTTGTAAAAAAACTAATGATAAATGCGGGGGAGGGGGGGCACTACAAACCACAGGACACGTGAACTGATACTGCAGATTGTGGACATGGCGAATTTGCGTTTTCACAACGCGATAAACACGCGGAACCCGGCTACACCCTTAGGTGCCACCAGGCACGTATCCAGGGGAGGCCCATGGGGCCCGGGCCCCCCCGAAATCTTCCATTTTGCTGGGGCCTCCTCTCCCCCTCCCCCTCATACAGCATTTTGTCATGGGCGGCCCCCCCCCGAAACCAAATCCTGGCTACGTGCCTGGGTGCCACGGGAATTGACATCACACGCGCAGATCACAAGATGGATCTTTTTCGAAGTTTTGATCGCTGTGGGTTAGCCCTCGTTGAGCGCTGCTCCCTACTGAGCACCGGTGCACTGTGGAGAAGTGACACCTGCGGGAACCGAGCTCTGCAGGTGTTACTTCTCTGCAGTGCCCCGGTGCTTGGTAAGAAGCATGCTTAACAGAGCTAACATGTTGCAACCGACGCTTTTAAAATATTCTTGCTCATCTCAAGCAAATATCGAATAGCGTATTATTCTAAACTTCTCTTTGAAAATTCAAATATTTGCACAATCCTACACAACTTGTTTTTCGTTGTATTTCCAAAGTTCAGTCTTAGCGTATCTACATATATAACATGTCAGGGCTATCATAAACAAGCGATTGCCATTTTTTTAAATTTCTTTTGGAGCTGTGATTTTCATTGACCAGATATACTAAGTGTGGCAGACAGAATGCGCTGATCTGTGGCACCAACTTAGACGGCATAATGTTGTGCTCTACTACTAAGGACTCCTGAGCAAGATACGAAAATTCACTGTTGTCCCGCTGTGCCAGATTGTGTTGCAGTGGGCACCAGCTCAACCATAATTCATCTGCAATTTTTGCTTTGAGTTCAGAGATTCATATGTTGCGTACACACGTGAAATTTTCCGAGAAACTATCTATCCAAATTGGTTTTAAGAAAGTTAAAAAAACGGTAAAGACAATTTTCATTTACTGTTCCTGAGCATGTGCCAAGGACCTGTAGAATGAACACCAATCCAGGCACCACAAAAAAAGGAAAACCATGTGTTATTAATTCTGACCTAGTATGCAAACAGCTTTTGTGGAGCTAGCCATGTGTTGTGCAAATTGAATGGATCTTCTCTGTGTTCTGCAATGTTCTATGTACAGGGGTAAATGCACTCAACCAACACAATAATTACTGTTTAAAATGTCATTTTTATAAATGTGGCAGGTATAGGAGGTTTGAAGTGCTATTAATTAATACAGTGGTCATGTTTAGAGAAAGGATAATTACTTTAACATTTTGTCGAGAGCCTAGAATACTCGTGCATACTTATAGCCAATAAAATGTAGTCATGAATACCTATGCAAACAATATAGTGTAGGAAAACCTACTGATTAAATGGAAGATGACTGAGGAGAAAAGAAAAGACCTCCCCCTGATTTCCCCTTTCCTCTCAAAAAGATAAAAAATTAATTTTTATTTTGTGGGATTTGATGTGCTGCATTTAGGTGAGAGGAAGAAAAAGCATGAGAAGGAAAGGTTCCAAGGACACTAGGAGAGCTTCTTCAGCCAAGATGAAAACCATTTTGTTTATTAGCCTTGAAATTGGCTCTTTGACTGCACTGTCCTTAAAAATGAGCAGCACCTAGTTTCCTACTTCCTTCTCCTCAGCTTCAATATTTTCCCGTTGCCGTATTCCTAGTCACGAAATTGCACGTTGAACAAAACCTCCCATTACAGAATGCAGGGATCCTGAATTCAATCTCTGCCTGTTTTGATCTGGATGACAGCCGTATCGACGTACGTTCATGATGCCAGTACTGTATGGTGCACATTATAAACCTCAAGCTAGCAGCCGTACTGGACTGACCAAGTTTCCCATCCACGGCACGAACTAGCGTCGCCATGTGCCTCAAATGTAGACTGACCTGCGCCGTCTAAACACAAATGCCTATACAACGTGCCAGTTTGTCTGCTTCTTGCGCACCTTGTGCATTTGTTTACCCTCCCAATGAACCCGCACGTTTTCTTCTCTCGACCTCGATCGACGATGGCGCACTATTGGTTAGCATCGTTATCACGTGTTCCCCTGTGTGTTTTTCGTGTTGCCATTCAATTGGCGTGCTAAGTCCTGTACCTGATTGTCACTAGGCTTGATCAGTTTACCCCTGGCAGCCTGTACCGGTGAAAAAAAGTGGCGCGGTGTTAAAAAGTATAAGACAATGTACTTTCGGGTTGTGCTTTGAGATAGGCTGAACTCTTAGGGGGAACACTGCTTCTAGAGCTTTTAATGCGAATAGCATTCTTTGGATACTTCACGCACTTTTCGTCTATGTATCTATCTATCTATCTATCTGGCTATCTAACCTCTTACGCCGCGGGTCGATAAATAAATAAAAAAGACCGCGCCGGCTGGGATTCGAACCGTTGACCCTTTGATCAGCAGGCAGACGCGCTAACCACAGAGCTATGAAGGCAGTCATTCAACGCATTTAAACGGTTGTTTATATCTTACTATAGGACGCGCTTACAGCGCTGTCACAGCAGCGGTGCGCGCTGCGTTCCATGCACGAGGGCTCATTCCGCCTTCGTGAGGCTGAGCACGGCCGCTAGCTCACCCTCTCCCGCGCTCGGGAGAGGGTGATGTAGCGGCCGTGCTCAGCCTCACGAGAGCGGAATGAGCCCTCGTGCATGGAACGCGCGCGCACCGGTAGCTGTGACAGCGCTGTAAAGCGCGTCCTATGGTAAAGATATAAACAACCGCTTAGAGTACCGTTGGTTGAGACTAGCTGAGACGCCAGAAAGTCTGGTCGGTACCATTTTGAGTGTTTGTGCGTATGGCGCGTGCTTTGCTCGCCTTCCTAAGTGACACAAACGCACGTGCTGGGCTGCGGAGATCGTGCGCAGGGCTGTGAAAGTGTCAACAAATTTAGAATCGCCTCAAGAGTGGGCTGGCGTATCTAGAGTGTGCCGGCCACCTGACGAACGCGCATAACTCCGCACCGTTTGATGCTATTCGCATTAACGTAGATAATCATTCCCAAAGGATGGGTTCTGCTGATTTTTTTATATAACTTGTGATTCAATTCAAATGAAATTTACACGGCTTATTTGCCATTACAATCTGACTACAAATATGTACTTGGTTTTGATGTAACCTAATTAGTTTTATTAATATTGAAAATTTAATTTGCAAAGATTATGGGACGGATTAATACAAATTGAAATACTGAAATAAGAAAATAAACATATATCAGTGAACTAAGAGAGTATGTGGAATCCAATAAGGTATAAATGAAAGCTCTAGGATGATTTATAAACTTCTTATGACACTTTTGAACTTTCCAGTTTCAAAGTCATTTTTTTGCAGGATGCCTAAAAGGCACCTACAAAAAACCTGACAGCTTATTTAATATATTTGTACCCCTTATTGCATATGTCACACATACAGCTAGCAGAGAAAGAAAAAGTTATGAAGATTAGATGTGTGCAAGTGGAGATATGGCTTCCATAAAATAGTAAAGGGTATAAATAGTTCACTCAGAAATAATATTTAAAAAAATCCACAGACCCATTTTACTTTGTTTCCAAGACAATACTTCAAGATAAGAGAGACTTATTTTAACGAAAATCTTTCAGGACAAGATGATAAGTGCTTGCCAATCTTCAAAAAACACAATTTCAAAAATGTGTTTTCTTAGTAAAATTTTGCCTCAAAGAGCAGTGTCTCCGCTTAAATCGAATGTGGCGGTGTGCACCGAGCGCAGCTCGCGCAGCAGATGCAGATACATCGAATGAACCCACTGACAGCGTAAGGAATCTGGGGTAAGGCAAGCCCCGAGCATCTCCTTATTGCTGCACGGCCAATGAGATTGCGAAATTAGCCGGTATGGATCGTGAAGTGAGAAGCGTGAACGTGATAGGCCACGCCTATGCGTTTCTCGACCTGTCGGCGACCTCAGTTTGCATTGTCTTTGCTTCCACGACCCAGGGCCAGCTGACGACGACCCAGCTGTGGCGCTACTTCCTGGACCTGCAGGACCCGACGTGCGAGACCTACCTGGCCCTGGTGCACGCACGCTTCTCCACCAACACCTTCCCCAGCTGGGAGAGGGCACACCCGCTCAGGTACGCGCAGACTCGCTCCCCGCTTGGGCGGCCTCGAAACGACGCAGATGGATGTAGCACTCGCTGAAGAACGTTGTAGTTGATGCTAGTTTAATTCAATCTTTCTTACTAGTAGACATCTGCAAAAATAATGAACTGGATGTTACTTGAAAGTAAATGAAAGTGGCAGTAGCTCGTGGGGCGGTCTCAAACGGGTACGTTTCGGAATCTGCAAAATAGGAGCCAATGTTTTGCTAGGAAGGCTCGCCTCTCTAGAGCTCAGCATCTGTGCGACTTATCTACGGCTTAGTTGAGGGACCGAGCCCCAAGGAAGCTAGGTATCGTAGCGACGCTTCAGTTGCCATAGCTTCGAAGATGCTAGAAAACATAGTGTAAAAATAACAAGGTTAGCATACTGCACCCTCTTTATTTCAGCATGAAAAGACGAAGCTCAGTAACTCGCCGCCTTCGCACCCTTTCCTTACGCAGGGTCCTGGCGCACAACGGAGAGATCAACACGCTGCGGGGCAACGTGAACCTGATGCGAGCGCGTGAGGGCGTCATGCACACCACCATCTTCGGGGACAAGCTGAAGGAGCTGTACCCCGTGGTGGAGCCCAACCTGTCCGACTCTGGCAGCGTGGACACTGTCCTCGAGTTCCTCGTCATGGCCGGACAGCGCTCGCTGCCTGAGGTGCCTCCTTCGATTCTCCCCGCTCCCCGGGCGACCGTTGGCCGCCTCGGTGGATCCGAGGCAAAGCGTGCCAGTCTGCGGGTGACGGGCGGCGAATTTGAATTGCGGCCGTGTTGCCCGCAATCTGACGGAGGCTTGTTGCGGAGAAGGCGTCGTGTAGCCGAGCTTTTGGCCTCACGTCAAGAGATCCCTGGGTGGTCCAAATGAATCGTCAGTCCATTGCTAGGGTGTGCCGGATGCCTTTCTTCGGTTTGACACGTAAAACCCCTAAATTTGGCCTTAAGACTGGTCCGAGTGGCCACTTCCAAGCAGACTTGTGCGGTACTCAATACAAGTGATCAAATTACTTGTAATCAATTACTTTTTGGAGTAATTTGGAATCATTTGAATACATTTTTTAGGAAGTAATCACAAGAGTAATCTAATTACTTTTGGAAGCACTAAAATTGCTTCTAACCATTACTATTTCCCCGCCCCCTCCCCCCGCCCTTTCTACTGGTGCCCTTTGTAAAAGCTTCCTGACAAGGGACCCTCGAATCGAGTCTCCGAAAAGAGGAAGGTTTACCAAAATTGGTAGATCATGAAGATAAGTAGCTTATAATACGGTGATTTCAATCCAGTGATGAACAGTCTAAAAGATCCATTTTCAAACCGGCAGAAAAGTTTGTCGTTTTGAAAATCTGAAGTAATCGTAAGAGTAACGAATACATTTTCAAGTAACGTCCATTTACCTTGCTTCTCAAGTAGCGGAGTAATAAAATTGTAAGCAATCGTAATTGTAATTGATAAATTTTTTCTAGTAACGTGTACAAGACTCCTGCTGAGGCTGTGCCCACTTTTTGCTTCAGTACTATTGTGGGGTATTGCGCATCCGTAAAATCATTTGCGAGGGAGAAAAGAGTGTGGTGCTATTTTCGGTAATTGTTACGCGAGTTAATTTTCTGTAAATAGATTCAGCAGCACCGTGTTGGTTTCGCTGGCTCGTATAACATATACGTTGAACATTTCCGTTTTCAATGTCAGCAGGCTGTTTATGCTATTATTTCCATATTTATAATATATATGCAGGTTTTTCCGTTATACATATATTCGTGAGCACTTGCGTTTCAGGTTCCAAGACCATGATAATGATGGTACCGGAGGCACGGTAGACTAGCATAATACAAGATTGCTCTTCGTATTATCCACATGTTCGTACAACATATCCAGGTAGATTTATGCTCTGTATAACATCTTTGTGTGCACTTGCTCGAAATTTCCCAGGCTGTGATGACAATGGTCCCGGAGGCGTGGCAGAACAACGACCAAATGATTCCCGAGAAACGCCAGTTCTACCAGTGGAGTGGCTGTGCCATGGAACCTTGGGATGGACCAGGCAAGCACTCGCTGCTCCCGTATAATTACTGAATGACTGCTGAATTCAAACTTTGGCTCTTGTTATTTTGTTGCGTTTCATTAGGAAAAGTACACTGAAGAAGATGTAGTGCGAAAATTTCTCTCAAGGTTTTAGTATATTGTAGCTGGTGGTGCTTGAGCCTGCATATACAGTATGAACTCATTATAACAGACCTTGATAGTGATGAAGATTTTGGTCTGTTGTAAAAGGAGTGTGCAGAATGAAGATACTCTTACTACTGACTTTGAGGTGGATTATGACCGGAGTCTGTTCTAACCAGCGATATTGATGAAAGGGGAATGGATATTAGAAAAGAACTGGTTTATTGAAACTTCTAAAGTTTTAAAAGGTCGTGATTTTTTATTGAGCTGTACTGATGATCGTCATCACTGTGTACCTTGGGTCATAAGAGTCTTGCTAGGCACTGAGCGCAATGACAGCATTTGGCGAAATGGATGCTATTACTTCCGAACCAGAGCCGCGTAATGTCCGAAATAATGACTGCTGTTGAAGAGTCCGCTAGAATGGAATAATGAACTACTTCCAAGCTCTCTAATATAGTCCATTATATCCATCCGAATGTATATGCTATAACAGAATCTGTAATAAGCAAAGTTGGCTCAATGGCATAAACAGGAAGACCAACAAAACCTAACAAATCAGTATGTTATAACCGAATGTCTGCTGTAACCAGATCTGTTGTAACGAGGTTAAACTGTAGTGGAGGTTTGGTCATTAGAGAGTTTTAGTAGATCATTCTGGTGACTCCGATAATGCTACCCGATACTCCGCCCCTGCCTTTGCACATGCATCATATCGTTATCGGGGAAATCGGAGATATTGAAACAACTCTCTGATTTCTTTCTAATGGCGCAGTTTTCTCCAAGCTGTATGCAAGCATGACATCCTTCTTACAGTGTCATGTTTCTGCAGTGCATCACTCTGCAGTAAATTGCTACACTGTACAAGGGCTGTATGGCAAAGAGTGGTATTAAACTTGTTTTCACATCAAGAACCATAGTAAAAGCAATTAATCTTCTTGTGGAGCATTACTCTCCTCTTGCAGGTTGTGAATTAAGATACTTCTAGGTGTGTTTAAAGTCAGCTATATTTTTTTTTCTGAAAATATGCAATTTTGAGTTTCCCCCAAAAAGGAGTATTAAACTGCTGGGCAGTTGTGCTACCTGGGAAACATTCTGGTATCGCTCCAGAATGTTACTGAGCCCAGCACCTACGCTCATGGCACTCTTCATCAGATAACACTTGACATGTAAACTTGACTGCAGTTCCTCGAATGAAGATGCTGGTGCGCGCTAGTCGGGTTTTAAAGCCCGACGGGTTTCCAGAACCTCCCATACTTACCGGAATCAGCCAATCGGCGTTGATCACGTGACCTTTCCACCAGCTAATCGGCGTCAAACTTCGTGGTCGATTTTTTGGGCTTCACTAAATCTGGCGCCTCCCCCCCTCCCCGACGAGCCAAAGAATGTTTCATGTTAAAACATTGTTTCTGTCTCTGACTGCCGAATCTTATGATAACTGCCGTCATGCAGTGTGTCAACTATACACACAACTTGCTTGTTTCTTGTTGTGACAGTGAGTATGGAGTGGCTTCAAGTGAAGTGTTCTATTCCACTTTGCTTCTCTTAGCACTGCTGACCTTCTCTGACGGGCGCTATGTGGGGGCCATCTTGGATCGCAATGGCTTGCGTCCTTCCGCTACTACATCACCAAGGACAAGTACATGGTGATGGCCAGCGAAGTGGGCGTCCTGGACATTCCCTCGGAGCTGATTTTACAAAAGGTTTGTCGCTCTTTTGGCTTGCATTTCCTTCTCAGTCCGACCTCAATTTCGTTTTTGCTTTTAGAAGGTCTGTCACTTTCTTACCCACTTCTTTCCCTAAAAATATTATGTAGCTAACTTTATGATTTCCGCCTGCTAATTATCATGCATGCCTTAAAACAAAATTAAATGTTCCTTAATCCTAGTGATGGATCCAGGACACAGTGTGTAGCAAAAGGATGTGCACAGTTTTATTTATAATTTATTCATTATCATTACTCATTGATAAATAATTATCAAAGCATACTAAGTTTAGCTAGGTTTTGCAGCCGTGTAATGGTTTTTTCTGGTGCTTTTTTGTAACATTACCATCATCTCATGAAAGTCAGCCCTATATGTACAGTCAAATCCGTTTATATCGAACTCGCAAAAAACGTCTACCAGTTTGATATAGCGGGTAATTCGATATAAAAGTTTTAATGAATTTGACTCTCGAAAATTCACTTTCTGCTGACATATTACACAATGAAATAGCCTTGTATATACTGCTGCTTTTCTTTATTGCATCCGCGATAACGATATTTTTCTGCACCATCGTCAGACTCCAAAATGCTGAGGCCGCTGCCTTCTATGTTCGCGCATTGGCGCGAACTATGCCGAGAGCAGGGAGCCGCCGTTGCCGCGCGCTCCGCCGTTACCGCGCACACCTCGCCGGTCTGCACATTTCAGGGAGTGTCGCCATAGCCGCGACAGACGCGCTGGCACCGCCGCGTGCCCAGCTGCCCACCTCCGTTGCGCAGTAGCCAAGTCTGATGCTGCACCGGAGCTGCTTGATAGTGCCTCTCATTTTAGTGCGCATAAGCTCACCCTACGTATATCCTGGCATAGCCGAGCTAAGCCACCGCAATTTTTTTCTTCCGGGCGGCGGCGTTAATTATGAAGAAGAAACAATATTAGGGAGCTGTCAGACCAGCGTTTCCCCCTCGCGCTAAGCCCGCCGCAACGAAGAAGCCGCTACTGTGCCTGCGCGCCGATGGCCTTGGCTGTAGAGTTCTGGGTATCGTAGCGGGTTGCGCAGAGTGTTGCGGGACGGCGAAAACGATATACGAAAACTCCCTATTCTTTTTGTGGACGGAGTGGGAGAGGGAGCACGTAGCACCCCTCTCCCGCTCCCTCCGAAAACAATGTTTTCTTTTCTTCTTCTAAGCGGTCGACGCGGCCGCCCGGAAAAAACCTCACGAAAATCAGCGTGCTCTGCAAGTTGGCTTTCCCCCAATGCGACAGCTCGCATTGGGGGAAAGCCAGCTTGCAGAGCAAAACGGCACTCCTGGCAGTTCGATATATCGGTAGCGGCTGCTATTTTTGTTCGACGTAACCATAGTTTTTGCTATATATTATCACTAACATTACTGTGCACAAAAACTGTTCGATATAAGAGATAATCGTAACAGTAATAGAGTCCATTACATTTCGTCTCCGCAATTGCCACTCTTTACAATGCATAAAAAAGAGTGGAAAGAGGAAGGGATTCCTAACTCTTGTTGATTTGTATGTGTATTGTTGTTTTTGCCCCCCCCCCTTATGTAAAGCCCCCACCGGGCGCTATAAGGGTATATTAAATGAAATGAAATGAAATGAAATTCAATATAAACTGTTTCGATATAGTCGGGTTTGTCTGTAGCATTGTTGTGTTGATGTTCAACGGACGTTGATTGTTTCTGCTTTCACCCCACTATGCTTAGCACAAACAAACTACTCTAGTGATATTGTCATGCATGTGTACGAGCAAAAGGGAGTACTTTTTCCCCTGTGCATCGGTGTTCTGCAGAGAAACTGAAAACAGGAGCTGCTTCACATGAAAAATAAGAATACCGCAGAATACCGAGCATCCGCCCATTCCACATTAAGCGCCCATTCCCAAATCTGTAAGATCTGAGAGGGTATGCACAGTACATTTATATGTAAAATTGATGACCGGACAAGCGCCCATCCCCCATTTTTTTGCGATTACCTCCAAAGTTTGAGTGGGCGCTTGCCCAGTATTTTACGGTAGGTGCTAGTATAACTGTCACGTCAACAATATTTCTTTAGAGACCTTTAGTTCAAAGCTAGCAGGGCCGCTGTGACACAAGTGCAGCTAGTGTGCAAGCACACGGGGCAGTCGTGGCTGATGGCCATAATACCGTCACTGCCAGCAACTTCGAAATAAGTTCTCAACCGAAACAAGAGCCATATCTTCAATCGTTTCACCGCTGCTATCAACCAACTAGAAAAATACACAATCGACTCATTGATTCAGCGTAAAAGTGAAAATAATTTTCCGCCAACGTCGCGACTCTGTCGGCCTTATGCTAAAACTTTATTAAACATCTCTTTTCTCCGATGTCTCGCAGGGACGACTGAGGCCAGGACGCATGCTGCTGGTGGACACTGTGGAGAAAAATGTGACCAAGGACGAAGAACTCAAGCTCCAGATCGCACGCCAGCGACCTCTTGGCGAGTGGCTCAAAGAGATGGTGAGACTGTTGCTTGACCTGTCGACTTTCCCCTGTGACATTAGCAATAGAATATATTCTAAAAACGAAGACACAAGACAGATCTTATGGAACGGCTGCCCAAACAGGACGTGTTTTCTGCAGTCAAAGCATCGGCCTTACAGGAAGTGAAGGTTTTTGTCCGGTTCCAGTCCGCTTTGGCACATTTCTTTTGGACTCAAGCAGAGGGGGCAGCTTCCTTCTGCTTGTGTCCTTGGACGGGGGCTTGGAGCTTGCTCAGCACGTTGGTCCGGACAGCCACTCACACGCTCTGCTGACTGTTCTCAAGGCCTAGTTCTACCGTTGTTGTCAGTTCCCAACCTCCCAAAAACAAAAAAGGGGAGGAAATGACAGCAACTAGGTGAGTAGGAAAGCTGTGCCGTTTGCTTGGTTGATGACGTCACTAAAAACGTACGCACGCGCCACAACTTTCACGCGTTTCGAGAAGCGCGCAGAATTTTTTTTTTCGTGGTGCGCAGTATCTGCTGCGTTTTGTTTGGACACTGTCTAAAGGGGTACTCCAGTGCCTTCTTTATAGTCCCCGATTTGCTCGAAAATTTGCTAAACACACCAAAACACACCGCTGAAATAGTATCCCGAATATTAGGCCAAAATAACATTTTTGCGCGAAGTCATTGAATATACAATTTTCGTCCTCATCGTGTTTCTCAAACTGAAAGTCTCTACTGGCAACAATGAAAAAGCGACGTCAGCTGAAGGCAGGAGCTCACTCTTTGGGCTGTAGACTTTGTTCCCAACTGATTACAAACAGTTTCATGGTGTCAAATGAATGTTTTGAAAGCTCGCTCCAGCACGTGCGTGGCAGCATGAATAAATGCTTGGCATAGTTCATATCTAGACTGCCTGCTCGACCTGCAAGCCTGCCTTCCGCTGACTTCACGGCACTGAAAAGCGCGGGTACATTTGAATGTTTTTTGGCATCACTTTCGCTTGCCAATTTCACAATAACTGGGTGTTTTGAATTTCGCGATACCAAATAGCAGACCAGGAAAGGTAAAGGCCGGTGATTCCAACCAACTCCGTGCAGTTCACGCTGGATGACCTCCACAAGGCGGCTGGTCCGGTGAAGGTGCCGGACCTCAGCCCAATGATAGAGCGCCAGTGCTCCAAGAGCAGCTCGGTGTTTACGGACCGCCGCCTGCCGCTGTTCGGCTACTCCCCGGAGACCATCAACCTCCTCTTGCTCCCCATGGTGCAGACAGAGTGAGTCTGCAGTCGGGCCATGTTTACGCCCAGTATTTGAAGCGGAGAAAATGAACCAGGATGCGTTTTTTCAGACTGTGTCCATATCAATGCGTCGTTTTGCTCAAACTTTTGATTCAAAGTTAGTATCCAAATTGTGTGCAGTTTTTGTCTTATTTAGTTCATTTTTATATGTTGTTTTATCTTACGATGCTGAAACGACAATGCGTAAATGGTAAACTCTGCAGTTTTTGTGAGCCAGTGCGAGTAGTTTCTCTGTTGTGAAGCGCTTCCATAAGCATTATTACTCTGACACACTCATTGCCTGACTGGGACTAGCTTTTGCCATCTACTGTGGCATGCTGTAACACAATGTAGTGCCTTTTACAATCTGTGTCTTCTTTTAGGTTATACTGTCCCTTGAATATACTTGGTTTTTGGAAGAAACAAAGACAGGCAAAGAATATTGCACAAAATCAATGGTCAGAGTTTTTTGCTTTCTGTTGCAGGTTTTCAATTTGGATAGTAGTTGGCTTTGTTGAGCATCCTCTTTTGACACCAGAGCTCTGCATAGAAATAAATCACTTTCTATTTTATCACCTAATAAAATTAAGACGATGATAAAGAATAAGATCCAGTACAATTAAGCTTGTATATGGGGCCCAAAATGTGAACCATACCATATATCAGGACTGAAGAAGGTAGTAACGTATTGTCTTCAAAACACTGAGGCATGAAAATATAGAAATTTTAGATTGATTTACAAACTCACAATTCATGGCAGACATGTATAGTAGACATCAATACTCAAGACACTAGCTTTGATATGTAGACATAGGGCACACCAAAATAAATTAGTTTGTGCAATTTTTACAGCATACCTGCTTTTTTTAAATTTCTGGTTCTTCTTATTATTCACAGGAAGTTCCAAATAAAACATATTCAGTGTTTGTCTTACCTGATGAACAGTAGTTATGTCTACATTTTCTAAGAAACACTTGAAACTAACTGATTAGGTTGGGCTCGGAAAACCTGTATCAAGTTATCGGTCGACTGAGACGCATAGATCGATTGATTGATTGAGCGACGCCCACGTTTTCCACAGGAAAGAGGCCCTGGGCTCGATGGGCAATGATGCTGCCCTGGCCTGCCTGTCTCTGTACCAGCCCCTGGTGTACGACTACTTCAAGCAGCTCTTTGCCCAGGTCACCAACCCTCCCATCGACCCTTTCCGGGAGAGGATCGTCATGTCTCTGGTGAGGACCCACTTCTTGAACCGGGTTGTAGAGGCGAGCACAGCTCTGCCGTAACGAGGGTGTAGCTGTTGGGTCGTGCAAATATTCGAAAGTTTGAGTTGTAGTTTCAAATAGTAAGCTATTCGATTTTCATATCATGATCAACTGTAATTATGGTAAATGAACAGCATACAGGATATGCGAGACGACGCACATATTTTGTTTACTTAAAGAAAGGGATGCATGTGTCGGCCCGTTTGTTCTTTATGTTTATTCTTTCTTCTTAACTTACCACAGCCAAAACGCTGTGCAGTTTATTTGGGAAACATCGGAGACCTTCTTTCGGAAAACATGCGCAAGGGTGGGAATGGATGACACTCGTAGTGCGGGGCCCTCTGTTACGATCCAAGCACAGTAAGATATAGACTTGATTGTAATGTATAAAAAAAAAATATTACGCTAAACATACTAAAAGATTTAAATAAGCTATATTAGGCTTTTACTTTTTGCACTTGAGGAAGCATTTGCTCTGCAAACAAAACCTTATGCTGGGTTTAATTATGAGTTTCATGTTGGTTGGAAGCTAGTATTTTGACCAGATTTACACTTGAGGCTCTACACTTTGCCAACTCTTTGGAGAGCATCAGCACTGATTGGGCACAAATAGATTTGAGCTGATTCTCTAGACGATCGCTGTCCCTAGTTTTTATTTCTCTAAACCTTCCTTGGCTTTTTAAGCAAAGCATAATGGCACATATTTCTTAATTGCTGTTAAAAATTTATTTGATCAGCAATATTATGGGGATAGTGTTACAACAATCAGTGATTTTTATCTCCAGATATGTGATGACTTTTTAAAGTAAACTCTTTTTCCTTCCAAAAGCACCTTACCTAGGATGACATTAGTGCAGTTGATTCCTTTCAATTGCCTCGGGGCAATGTAGTCTGGTACGACGCGTCGCACCATCTAGCTCAAAATATTTGCAACACTGGGAAGGTCCTTTTGCCAGTCCCTTGCTCGTGGGGCTGTTCATGCATCACTTCAGAGGTGTTGATTCAACACTTTTTTATTCTTAACATCGCTATCAGCTGTTGCAGAAGAGCAAACATTAGAGCCGTTGACATTGTTGCGTGCTGGACCATTGTAACTCCGAAAGCCTAGCAGGTGTAAAGCTCCGCAGGTTCCCGTCGAGGCCACGGAAAATATAACGCCTTCGGAGATTAAAAAATGACGTAAGAGGTGTAAAATGATCATTCTGTTCACATTACATTAGTCGAAATGGATTTAAAAATGTGCTATTCTAGAGCAGTGCTTCCATGGACGACACAACGCCGCAGAAGCACACTTGCTGGACAGGCAAAAAAAAAAGACGGTGTCAGCTAGAGCTCTCGGACTTACAGAAGTGATAGTCTTGTGTATGGAGCACAATTTATACGGTTAGGCTTTTTAAGAATCATAGTATGATTAATTACAGCTGCTAATGCTCAGAGTTTTTGTTATCATTTTGGCACGATTTTCAACTTCAGAATTGAAATTTGCCATACTTTTTCCAAACATTAGTATAAACCTCTTTTTTTTTTCTAAAAAGCAGCTTATTGGCAACAACTTGGTGAATCATAACCGTACAATGAGTAGTTCTTTAAAAAAATGTTTTGTCCATCCCTCAAAAATTACCACTTTTGCCCGTGGTACAAAAAGAGTTAAAAGCTGGCTTCGTTACGTTTTGCAGAAATATCAAAGAACCATGCAGGTGATGCATTCTCATGTGGTTCCACAACTAGCTTTCCCCTGCAGATGAGTTTGGCCAATCTCACAAGTGATAAGTTATTGTGCGATCGACTCTCTTCTTACAGCTGGCACTCTGTCATCATACACTATCCCATCCAAGATATTAAGATTGTCTAGATTAGTTCGCAGACCCTATAGCTGGGCCGTTGCAATCACTCTTCGTTGGTTTGTCAAGTAAATGCCCAATTTTGCTTTGCTATCATAAAGGGCTATATCAAAGTGTGGTATGAATTTTAAGAGATAAACTATAATGCCTATAGTAAAAATGTGAACAAACGAACTCGGCACAAAATTCAATTGAGTCAGTGTGACAGTATTTGCCTCGTCCTGTTCCCAGGCATGCCCCATTGGTCCTGAGGCAAACATCCTGCAGCCCAGCCCGGAGCAGTGCCGCCGCCTTTGGCTAGAGCAGCCCATCCTGTCCCTGATGGACATGGAGGTCATCAAGCGCAACACCTACAAGGGATGGAAGGTGGGCGATTTGGCTACTGAGGATGAATCAGCGTGCTGACTCTTCTTCCCTAAATTATAGTTTCACAGCAATAGCTGTTAGAGGCTCTTCTCCCCACTCAAAACGATGTAGTTGTGGTTGCAGGGTGTCTGTGTCGATATCGCCAAATGCTTGGAAAAGAAAATCCCCAAAACCCGTCACGGTTTTCTCGGGATTTAAACCTGGGTCCACTGATCGTGAGGCGAACACGCTACCACAGACCCACCCCAGCTGCTTCTATGCGCCGCCTAATAAACAGCATGTGTTGTGGACAGGTACACATACGAGCCTCGCGCAGCGCCCACTTGGTGGCCGCAGTTGCGGTGACGTCGGTGCGAGGTGCAGGACACGTAAGGATACGTTAGGGTCCGAGAAGATGTCGCAGCTGTCGCTGCGACTGTACTTGGGATTCACGTGGGACTGTTAAATGTTTTATGGAGGTATTGGCATTGTAGGCATGTTGACGCACCACACTGGAAGGAGCAAAAGACTGTGCTGCAGCCTTTGCCTTTGCCCTCACTCTCGCTGCCAGTGCCGAGTCTGGTGGATGCTATAGGAACCTGATTTTGTGTGGCCGTCAGCCAGGGAAGAACCTGCTCAGTGCCTCACTGAAACTGACAGTCAGTGTACCACCAAGAGGCTCATCTAGTTGTGAGCTAGTGACATTCCTTTTTAGTTATTCCTACCAGCTTCTTTTGCTCTTGCATTTTATGGCCATTACCACGTGGTATATGTAAAGACCCCCAAGTTGTGACACACTAAATTGGGCTCATAGATTGCCTCTCCTTAGCGGTAAAATAATTCTGCATCTTTAGATACACTTGCACGAACATCTGTTATTATACCTCAGTTATTAACTTCGTTTTTTTTTATCCATACCTTAAGCAGTTCTGCCTCCGTTGATATGCTCAAGTGTACTTGATTGAGGCACGAATACCTTGCTTTGCGACTCACATGAGTATTCAATGCAACCATACAAAAATGCAGTATTCTATCAATATTTTTTTACTGCACTTGTGGATTGTCTTTACGGATTGTGGGGCAGGGGCTAATTACAATATCCTCTTTGATTTTCTTTTTTTTTCTTTGCTATCGTGGCAGATTGTCAAGGCTTAAATTAATAGTCTCCAGTGTCATATTTTTCTATTTCTTCGTACGCAAAGCGAAAAAAGTCGAATTTTCGTGCTGGCGTTTGCAAACTCGGGTTAGTAATGTAGCCAAGAATTTTTTTTTTGGGGGGGGGGCAGGGTGGTTGGCTAGCGTAAAAAGTAGCGGGTGAGAGGGGGCCGGATCAATCCCCACTCTGCCTATGCCGCCGAACTCCGTAGCCGCTAAAGGACGACTCTGGCCTTTGCGCGACGCAGACCAAGGTGATTGACATGGTGTTTGCCGCCAGCGAGGGCGTCAAGGGCCTCTTCCGGGCAATCAACAGAGTCTGCGACAGGCCTGCATCGCCGCCAAGAACGGCACACCCTGCTGGTGCTCTCAGACCGCAGGGCGGGCCGGGACTACATTCCCATCAGGTGGGTCCTTCCGCTCGAGCTTCTTCACGCTTCCTCGCTTCCTCCAAAAGAAACTTCCCAAAGAGCTTCAGAATTGTAGCCAGTTGAGACACTATTTTAGCGGACATGAGCCACTCACCAACGCACAACAATGAGCCAAAAACATTCCTTTGTACTGTATTCACTCGAGTAATAGCCACACTATTTATGAGCAAGACCTTTGCGTTTAATTTACCACAAAGCAGATATACAGCCAATCATCGTGCTGCACATAAATAACGTAGCTAATACCGTATTTACTCGCGTAATGAACCCACTCGCATAATGAACCCACCCTCCACTTTTGTCCTTGAGGAAATACTTTTTTTTTGTTTGTGTGTGTGGGGGGAGCACCCCAATTCAAAAGTTGGTGTGTAATATCTGTTCACTTTATTTTGGTGCGATCGCCGGTGCCGTAGACGATCGCAATAACGTAACATCACACCGTTATATATCAAGCAACGATGCCAAAAAGTCTAAGAACCATGCTAAACAGTCTCCCGCGACGCGAGCGCGAACGACGCAAGTCACAGTTTAAAAATCGCGCCTTTTTGTGGCGGAGCGCCATCTGTCGATTGCAACGGAAAGCTCCTTGCTTATAGCGCCATGCAATCGCGGCGGTATGTAAAGAAAGTAACAAACAACGTAAAATCGCCGCCATTTCATTGCTGCTTCTGTTTTTGTGTGGATTGTGTTTTGCGGAGAACTTGGACACCTGCTGCGAAAGCTACGATGGGCCGGTACGCTAGCTATATGGCCGGTTTTAAGCTCAAAGTCGTTGAGCATGCGTTGGAGCATGGGAACCGCGCGGCTGGACGGCATTTCAGCGTCAATCCAGTGCGTGCGTCGCAACTTTTTTTTTTTTTCCTCATCCCGCGTAATGAACCCTCCCCCAAATTGACGTTAACTTTTCTGAAAAAAGGTGGGTTCATTACGCGAGTAAATACGGTAACTACATCGAGTACACGAGTCTCCTTGCAAATGCATGCAATCTTCACAGATAGTATCTTCCGCGCAAAAACGTTATCTCTGTCCTGTAAACCGCTGGAATCATGCTGTTGATCTCAGTGATTGGCAATCTGCGTGAGCCGCGGAAAAGCGAACCCTCAGGTTTTCTTCACAAATAGTGCGGCTATTACTCGAGTAAATACGGTATGTGCGTTTTCGTTTACGGGGTATGTAAGGCTTCAGCGCCGCTTTATTACATCGTTGCCGAAACCAGCGGCGGTTTTATGGTTTTCAGTTGAGCCAGACGGGGTTCCCTAAGACCGAAAAGTTTGAGAGCTCTAGCTCTCAAGAACGGTTTACACGTGCGGCGCGGCGTTAAAATAGTGGAAAGTCGGAACTGCACATCGGCGATAGTGTCGGCACAGACCAGGCACCGAGTTGGCACCACATTATGCGCGTAAACGGGAAAAGTCTGGGTCACACGCGACGGAGCGTATATATAGTTTCAGAATCACTCTCGACAGAAAATATTTCTTGAAATGTAAATATTGTGCTGAAAAATGTGTTTGGGGCAAAATTTATTTCATGACGTGTGTCTTATTTGAGGCACTTTAACCAAAACAACGTTTATTGGGGAGTTCAGTGTTCCTTTGTCGGTCTTTACGCGGAACCCAAGAGTTCCCGGAGCACTCTGATTCTCTCCACTATCTCTGCTGCTCAGCAAAGTGTTTTGACGGATCCATCACAGTTTATGCAGATCTGAACTAAACGTTGATGCGCAACTCTGGATTGAACATTTTGTTTCTTATTGGCGTGTTCTATTAACGTTAATGAAATGAGTAACTAAACGTTTTTGAACATCTTGTTTGGGATGAAGAGCAACAAATGTGAGAAGTGTTTCTTGGCCTCCCAAAGCTTGGGGACCTCTGCGCTGTGCACAACCTAAGGCAGGTGTTAAAAGGTTTGTTTGTGTCCTATAGCTCCTGCAATGATTCCTTGGATAGGAAATTTAACATAATTTTACGGCACATTTTTTGTGAAACTGACGACAGCAACTGTAGAACATAAAGCTGGCACCCTGGTTGTACAACCGCTCGCCCTGTTTTTCATTAACCTCGGCTGTCTTAAGTATCAAAAGCACAAGCCAATTTCACTCCAGTAAGCACACTGTTCAGGTTTTAATGCTGAAACCATTAACTGTCTCATGGAGCGAGCCGACATCATCAGCTTTGAAACCATGCAAAACGACACCTTAATGAAACCATGCACAAAGCTAGCCAACGGCACCTTTTACACTTCAGTCCCATTGGCTGGCGCGCGTCGACGAGGCTCCCATTGGCCGCTGCGCGTGAGTTTGTGTGGTGTCATCCTGACTGTGTTATCACACTGTTGTGTTATCACTGATCACCGCGTTCGCTCGCCTCTTATCGGTTGTACGGCGCGTGGCAATATATACGGCGCATGGAATAAACCGAGGGCTTCGTTCTGCTGGGAACTATGTTGCTGTCTGTTACTTCCTCGCTCCGCAAGGCACACGACAGTGTGAACGATTGCTCACCCGATGGTACTGCATGTCCGGGAGGCAGCGGCTCCACTGTTCCACGCCCAAGGTCAGCGCGTTGTATGCCGCCGAATAAAGAAGGGAGCGAAGAGCGGCGTGCGTGCGTTTGCATTTACAACTCATAAGAAATGCTTAGGTGTACCTCGAGCCTTTTCTGTGATTCCTTCAGTTGTCCGTTTGGTACAGTAGAGCATACATGAAAAATTAGACCAGTAAGTTGCAGACGACAACAGAAGATGGTGTTAATTGTTTTTTATTTCTACTCGGTAACATCCACTCGAGAATATTCACTGGGTAATATAAAATCACCAGTGTTCAGATATTTTTGCAAATGCAATGAAACAAGATGCAAGCTACATCTTCTTTAAGTGCTTGAATCTTGATTCCTAGAGGCAATTTAGGTATGAAAAGAAAAACCAATAAGAACATTTGTCTTTTCACTTTTGTTCATAATTTAGGTGCTCGGAGTACTCTAGCAACCACCAGGTCCCTAGAAACCCAGTTTGAAAACCGACGCTTTAAGCCACAATTTCCTATTTATAGGATGTTTTGTATTCCTGTGAATTTTTTCACAATTACCGTAAAGTTCCGAGAGAACGCCCGCCCCCGAGAGTTCACCCATCCTGTTTTTCTGGCTATATCTCTGTAACATAAAACTTCCGGAACATCGCCCACCCCTGATTTCCTTCGGACAACACGGGATGTCCGACGGGAATCGCATCAACCGCGCAATTTGCTGTACCGCCACGTGAGACAAGCGAGTTTATAGCGGATTCCCGCGTTTTGTTCGCGATCTGCGTGTGCGATCTCCATTCCACGCGAGAGGGTCCTGCGTGTACTATATTGCATCGTGAAATATGATTTTGCTGCGTTCGCGATCTGCGGTGTTCGCGATCTGCGGTATTTGTTCTCGTAACATACGAGTTTGTAGCGGATTCCTGCCTTTTTGTTCGCGATCTGCGCGTGCGATATCGGTTCCTGTGACAGGCAAGTTTGTAGCGGGTTCCAGAGTGTTTATCGCATCGTGAAACGCGAATTTGCGGTGTCCGCGATCTGCGGTATCAGTTTCCGCGTCACGTAGTTTGTAGCCGGTTTTTGATAATGTTTTGCTGTGGCGTCCCCAAAGATAGCCCACCCCATGTTTTTTACCATTTATCTCTTCATTTTGGGTGGGCATTCTTTCGGAACTTTACGGTAGCAAATTTGGTACATTATTTATTTGTTCTTCATGCTTTAAACTATTTCTTGTTCATATGGATACAGTTAGCGGCAATATAAGCCGGCCCAGTCTAGTGCAAGCCGAAAGGAGTAAACTGCTGGGCAGGGCGACTTCAACACACTAAGTTATAAAATCGACTGCCACATTTCGACAATATGAAATGTGGCGGTCCATCCTAACCGTTTCTTTAACAGCGGGACTCCCTATAATGCTTTTGTGTTACCCCGGCCTGAACGCCGCTGGGCCTACTCATATTGCAGCAACATGTGCAGGTTTACAATAAACGGAACATTACCAGCATGCTTGAATTCACTGAGTCATACATATTAAAGCCCGTCCTACTGGTAATTTCTCTCCCTATGGGTTGATTCTAGGCAAGGCTAAATGAAGGAATGCTTTTCTTTTGCGTAGTGCTGCCATGGCATTGGGGGCCGTCCACCACCACCTCATCAACATGAGGCAACGTATGAAGTGTGGACTCATTCTGGAAACAGGTGAAGCTAGGTGAGGCTCTTTTCTTTCCTGCCTATGGATCTTGGGGTTACTCTTTACAGTTTCTTTCAGACTCACAGTGGCAATACTTTCGGGGTCAACTATCGGGAGCTTTTTCCACAGGTGTGACTTCCCTCTGCAGAAAAAGATATGCCACATACCCTAAAGCTGTATGAAATGTGCCTCTTGGATAGTGGTCCAGGATAGATTAACAACTTTTGTGTTCTCATGTTTTTCTGCTGGCATTAGATTCTTGCGAGGTATGGGGAGTGACCTAATAACCTGCACAATTGTCTCGCCTTGCAAAATCCGAATTCTAAGTGTACAGTGCTCACCAGACTTATACTAAACACAAGAACTGTGCGTTTTCTTATGGCAACGCTGCCCTGGATGAAGCTGAACAGCACCTTGACGTAGCACTTTGGAATGGTTTGTTGAGTGCTACATCACAAAACCATTGCTTTGCTGCCGCCAAGATAGTGCTGCCATGAGAAAAGGCATGGTTTGTGTGCTTTGTTTAAGTTTGGTGAGCCCTGTGCGCACCTGTCATTGGGCATGAAAACATAATTTCTGAAAAAGTTTTATATTTTTTTTTCTAAAACTCATATCAGAGGTGGGGATATCTTACAAATAAGGCAAAAACGGTGGCCAAGCATTTCCTATGTATTATACTAGCTATGTTCGTCTTTTTGCGAGCTTGATCTCGGGTTGCCATCATTCATCAGATGAGGAACATATTTCGTTGACATTAGTGCTTATCGCGATTATCCTGCTTGTTGCCAGCCTCTACTCTGGCAGTCTCAGCGTTTTTTCATTCAGCAAGCCACCTGGGAGCAAGCTCTCAAACCAGAGTGCAGACGACGAACAGGCTGGTATAGGTCATAAGAGAATGCACTGCCCCTGTTTTTGCTTTATTTTTAATATTTCACCGCCTCAGAGTTGAGTTCTCCAAAAAAGAATACCGTATTTACACGAATGTAGGTCGACCCTTTTTTCAATTTTTGAAAATCTGAAGTGGGGGGGTCGACTTATAATCGAACCAAAGCATTTCACCGCCGGCAAAAACGAAACAATCACGATATCCGTGGACACCTCGGCTTGTTACGAGTTCAGCCGGCTGTACCTCTAGCATTGCACTATTTGGTGCACTCATTTTACAAATTAATTATTTTTTATTTGCGCGAACGAGTATTATTGATAGCGATTCACAAATTAACCCGAATGTACGGCGGTGAACACCGCACGGCGCGCCCGACTCCCGGGGGTGGCGGCACTTCTTGTAAGAGCCACTCCGGAGGCCGCTGGAACAGCCTCACGGCTCACTCACCCCGCGGCTTCTCTTCACAGTTTTTGCGCAATTCACGGTCGCACGTCGTTTGATCGAGTAACGAGATCATGCTGGAGCGCTAACTACGTTCATTTGTATTGAAACGCGTAATCCGGGCAGTTTAAGTTTTCGGTGCTCGTTTATGGCCAATTTTCACTCGGAAGCAATCAACAACTGCGCTGTTGGACGCAAGTTCGACCCGTCGGAACGGGTGATGCTCCAGTGGAGTCTGCGATGGCGCGGGATCTAAAATTGTGACAACAAACGAACAGGCTTCTCTCCCGGAGTTGGAGGTGAGGCTTGCAACGTACGCCGCAAATGTGTGCAATCGGTCCCTACCCGTAACGTCCAACGCGATTGCCGAGCAAGCGCGGAAGGTGCGGTTGATGCTGTCATTTGCGAAGTGCGAGATTTCGTTGGACGACGCCGACGACGTGCTTGGAGAACGTAGCAGTGATGACGACGGGACTGACACCACCAGTGCGGACGAGTCGTAGTCTAGTCGCGGACGGAGTGAGAACAACAGTGAGCAGCTTCAGTTGTCCCGCCTCCAGCGTGAACTTCCTAGTTTCGATAACGCCTGGCCATCTCATGCGCCTCGCGCGTGCATACGCAGCCAAAGCACGCCAGAAGGCATTGATCGTGTGTTGGAGGCTCGGCTTTTGAAACAGATACTTTGCCGCTCGCACGTGTTCGCAATAAAATGCGCATCTAAAGGTTTTTTTTTTTTTTTTTGCTGATGTGCAATGTGGGGGTCGACTTACAATCGAGTCGACCTACAATCGTGTAAATACGGTAGTTGAAAGTTTTTTTAAACGAAGTCCGCGCACCCAATTTTAGGCACTGTGTGTATGTTTGGAATTTAATCTGGCAAAGTGTGCCAAATGCGATGGTCCTTACAGCCGCTCCTTGTATAAATATTATAAAGTTGGTTTCGACTAACTAGAGTAGGCCCAATACCTCATTGCCAACCTTGGAAGTACTGGCATGGGAGTAAGTGCATGAACAAGATTCCTCTTTATCATTGAAGCACGGGGCAAATAGCAATGCCACCCTGCGATTCGCCGCTGGGTTGCCACAGGCTGAATCTGCTTCACATGTCCTTTTGCTTTGTGGATAGCTACGGTTTACAAACACCAAGAATGCAACATCTTTTCATCACTCACTGGAGATCTGGTGGGAGAGGAAAACCTACAAGACATTCTTGCATGCAGGCAAAACAAAAGTGTGAAAAAGACGAGGAACAAATCAAAGAAACCTGGCGATGACCTACAACTGAGTTTATAGTAGGAAAACAGCTCAAGCCCACGAAAACAAAAAGAACTACTGCCATTACATTTTGAGCAAGCGTTCTCTCAAAATCTGGAGATAATCATGTAAAACTGGGGGACGGGTGCCCCTTAGGACAACAAGGTGTAAAGATATTTCCCTTCTGTATTTTCTAGATGTTACAAAATTGGGGGTGGGCACTTAGTCGCGGCCGTTGATATTGATGTCGGTTATAACGAAATAGTGGCTATAGCGAAGCGGTCACGATTCCCCATTCCCGTTTGCAATTTATCACTGTATTTGTGTCTGTTTTAGCGAAAGACATTGGAAAGCTCCCTCCCGCAGATATATTAAAAAAAAATTTGGTAAAAATTAAAAAAAAAAAGATTAAAATTTTGAAAATTTATGGAGTCGTAGACAGCCGCACCTTGCTGTGGCGGCCGAGCAACCACCCAGAACAGGTCGCAGACGATGCTGCAAAGGCCGTCGGCGACAGCCTCTGCGTCGTCGTCTGCTGCCGGCTCCTTATCTGGGAAGCGGCTTTTCCGCATCGCACGCGAAGAAGCCGTCGTGGTGTTCCAATGTTCAAAGTGCTAACAACGACGTACCGGCCGACAGAAATGACGAAGAGAGCCTAGATATAAGCAAGGGAACAACTCGAACCATGGGGAGCGTTTGCGATTTAATGGCGGACGCCTCCCGGACAGATTGTTGCAGCATTTGGTTGTCTCGTGGCCAGCGTGGCGAGAAAACCGGGTAAAGAGGCGGACACGTTTGCAGGCGGTGAACACTTCTGAATCTTGTCACGGGCTTACTTCTGAATCCTTGTAGTCTGCAGTTTGTTGTGCGAACGCGGCCCATGAACCGCGTGACCCCAATGGAGTGGTTGACCCCTCTCAAATCTAGGCTGTCAATTCGCGTCTCCAGCTCGACGCTCGCCCTCCCGCGGCGGAAACGGGAGCGCTCTAGTGAGGGTCCCCCGATTCTCCTGCTCAGCGGGTACGGCGGAACTGCTCGTGATCATGGCTCTCGAAATGTCATTTCTGAATGCAAACAACACTCTTCACTGTCCCAACGTAGTTCTGCGGCCAGTATGGGAGTGTACCTTTCTGGAAGGTTTTAGTATTGCGTATAGAAGCAAACGCAAGCTCTGTGCGTTTGCGTTAGGGTGGCGTGCTCCACGTTCAGCGTGCGCATCGTTGCCATCCAAGACCAAGACCGGAATTTTGGGCTCCGCGCACGCGCAGCGTGGAACACGCAAAGCTAACGCAAACACACAGCGCTTGCGTTCGCTCGTATATGCAATACAAAACTCACTACTGTTTCACCGGCTTCCAACGCCAACGAAACGTGCTGCAGTGAGCAGACGCGCAAGCAGGTAGGCGTTCCTTCGAACTGGAAAGGCTGAGATTGGCAAAATGACGGCTAGCAAATACGAAAGTAAATAAATGTTAAAAAAAACTTATAATCATTTTATTTTTGGGGGGTGGGGGGGGGGGGGAGGATTTGTTTTTGAAGGATATTAACAGCTACTTTTGGAAGTTTTGCCGATTGTCAAAACTCGCTTCTTTGATAGCACCCTCAATTAACCAAATTTTGCATGAATTTCTCACATTAGCTAGAATATTGTCATTCATTTAGAGTTTATTCTATAACTTATTAATTGAAAATGCTGCAATTGGCACCTGTGATGATAATTGGCACACTTTAGATTGTATTACTTGTTCGTGCGTTTGAAATTAGATCATAAGCAGCTAATTATTGTAGAGCTTGAAAAATTGCGCATTAAAATATCTTAATTTTAATATTTGTATTATCGTTAATGCAAATAGTGGCAATGCATACCCCCAATTCACGCCACGATCACGAAAATACGCCATTTAACCATATTGGTCTTTCCTGAAAGGTATCATTTTGTTTTCTTTTTAGAATACGAAAAACTCTGTAATTGTTATCAAGACAGGCAAACAGTCAAACACTGGATGCAATATAAACTCCTATGCATCACGCGTTGCTTTAATAACACGCACGCTTAAGCTGTCCGACTCAGATTCCGTCTTTGAATTTTTCTAGTGAGAACAGCATTTCTTAATGCATACGTTTTGTGAACATATTGTATAAATTATATTTATTCTGCTATTCTTGTGTTGGGAAAAGTGTTAATGCAGTTAATCATCTAAATACCCCAAAAAGCCATTGAAAGGCCCGCAGTTCATTATTTCATTTGACGATTATCTGAGCGAGAAAAGGCAGCAAGAACGCACAAATATCAGCACTGATTTTTTCAACAAATAATAATATTCTATCTTACCTCTAAGGTGTATGAAAGACCCTGTCTTTAAAGGGACAAAAATTTCCGCGAACAACTCCTTCAACTTAATAATTACGGTGTAAGACACATTTTGAGTTATAACCGAATCTGAAATTAAGACCTATACCGAGAAATTAAATGCAAAATCAAGGTTAGTGTCGGTTTCGCTCTGGAATTAAAACGTATCTCCTGGCCTAAATATTACGCTAAATACCGTTTTTGTTTTCAGGATAAAGAGGTGCCCTGCACTCATAACACCCCAGCTTTCTAGTATTACCAGAAATAATTTGTGTCAGCTCAGTGAAGCCAGCACACAAGACAGGCTCAGCAGCGGCACGCATCTCCGACCCTCACTAAACCTGCCATTTTGGAAAACGAGTGGCGCCACCTATAGTGAATTGGAGTCGCGAATACAGTGCAACCCACTTATAACGATAATGAGAAAACTCGAAATTTCAATCGTTATAACCGATTATCGTTGTATCTGGACTAGAAACTGACCATTTCCAGTCTAGAATCTCTAGAAACTGATCGTTATAAGCGGTACATCGTTACATGTGGTATCGTTGTAAGTGGGTTGCACTGTACCGACGAAACATGAGCTTGAGCTTGAGTGCCAACTCGGTGCTGCTTGCGACGTTCTTTGTTTACATCATGTTCCGTGTTAGCGTTGCTAGTCCATGTGATTAGTGGGCTAGTGCGCTGAATGGGGCTAACCTGCTACGATCAACACATAGAAAAATACAAATATTGCAGTGGCGTGCTTGGGGGAAAGCTCACTTTCAGAGCGGGATGTTACACGGGCATGCCTGGTGTATTTAAAAAGAAGCTTAAACTTTGTGAATGTTGGTATCTACATTATGCCCAAAACAAGCATGTTGGTAATAGTATCAAACACATGGAAGGTAACACAGAGAAGGGGACAAAGAACAATGACTTCCAACTATCCAACTGAAAGTTATCGTTGTCAACCTCTTCTCCGTGTTACCTTCCTTATGTTTGATATCGATCTTTACAACATTGTAAAATTTTCAAAACTAATGAGTGGTTAGTATGCGAGACCATATAGTAGGCAGAGATGTCCTGACAACCTGCATTCAGTATTCATCATTGACTTTTAAGGTGATAGCCTTAATTGTCCCATTACGTGAAAAGGCGTCGGCGTTGTGCCCGAAGGATGGTCCTAAAAATACGTAATCAAGCACGCACCACTCAAGGTCAAAGCGGACACGTCTCAGAAATAAAACACCGAGAAATGCACAGCAATGCAGATGCTTCAGCATGGAAGCCGTCAGTGAAGCAGGCGGGTTTAGCCACGCGCTGCGCAGTGGGGGAGCGTAATGTCAGCGCGCCGGAGCGCCGTGTGAAAAAAGAAGGCGTGGCGCGGTGCTTGTAGGAATGCACTGCATGTAGAAATGCTTTCATACTCTAAAATGTAAGCAATCGTAAATGTCACTGCCGAATTTTTTTTTTTTTTAATTTGAGATTTTAGAAAAGATATTTGCATATATTGTATTTATCGCATAATGAACACACTTTTTTTCCCGAAAGATTGACACATATTTTTTTGAGGGGGGGGGGGGGAGCATTTATTACACGGGGTAAAATATTTTGCATTTACACACTTCATGCAAATGTCATATTAGGTGCCAATATGACACGGCAAGGTACTGTGCACGTCTCCAGTGATGGACGCACACCCACGGCTGGTTGGGGGCGCGCCACAGTAACCATGCTTTATAAATTGCAAACTCTTTTTGGGGTGCATTTGCCGAGGAAAAGTGCCTTAAGCGCCCTACGAAGCTCGAAAAGCAACCGACCCTTCTTAGGCGATATATATTGCTAGTATCTGGCGGGCACGCTCAGGTGTATCCGCGTATAAGAACTTGTACAAGCCCAACCACCGACCGAAGCTCGCTAGCACGGATCAAGTTTCATTCACGGAGACAAGAACTGCGTACAAAGTCCAACCGCCGACCGCGGCAGCCCGCTCGCACGGATCAAGTTTCGTTCATGGAGAGGCCGCGCAGACACACTCAGCCTACAGCGCAGTGTGCAGCTCACTGTGCCGTTCTGTTACGGATGAAATAAACGCATTTACCCGGAGTATGTGAAATTAGGCCTAACCACGATTTCACTCTCCAAAAGCAGAACCACAGGCGACAGCTCGTTTGTTGACATCAACGCATCCGATAGGCGAAGAATGATGTCCGGGGATCGGCAACTTTTCGACCCAAGCTTCATCAAGTGTCGCCGCGACACTCGGTTTCACGGCTGATCACTTCCGCAACTACCGCAACTACGAACTTGCGGCCATTACGCAGAGCGGCTTGGCTTGACTTGACTTGGCCTGACTGCTTGGCGACAAAAACAAACTGGCTTGGTGGCTTGCTAAATTGGACGCAATTCGAGAATCGCGGATCCGAAAATTAGAGGTGCGTTGATTACGGGAGGGGAAAAAAAGTCCAAATATTGATGCCCGTTGTGGGGAGTGCGTTCATTATGCGAGTGTGTTTATTATACGAGTAAATACGGTAGCAAGATTATTTGGAAATCCATTCGGTTGGGTGTACTAGCTTGCATCTTTATAGGTTTAATTTTATGTCAAATGTGATCGTCTGCTTGCCATCCGAATGTAAGCATTGGATTTTCTGAGGCCACAGTCCATAAATAATTAAGATTAGAGTTAACTTAGCTTAGAAACAAACTCGTGGAAACTTGGGAACAACCTTCACGGGTTGGAGCTGCATTTTCGTTTCAGAGTGTTGAAATGCTCAGAGAAGCCATTCTACATTCCATTTGAAAATATTCGGTTAAAGCCACTGTTCGCTTTGATCAATATATGCTATTTGCGCATGCCTACCCATTTGTCGTCTTTGTTGCCAGTGTACCATCCTATAGACGGTGCCCTGCACGAGCCAGCAATTAAAGAGATTGCTCCGTGCTTCCAGGGAGGTGCACCACATGTGCGTGCTCCTCGGCTATGGCGCCGACGCCATCTGCCCGTACCTGGTATTTGAGCTGGTGACCCTGCTGAGGGACGACGGCCTGCTCAACCCTCCCCTCTCAGACGAGGAGATCTTCAAGAACTACGTGGCCGCCATGGAACGGGGTATCGCCAAGGTGATAACACTACGAGTTTGGTGCTCGTTTATTGATTCAGTGCCCTACAGCAGACCCACTGGTGTGATCTAATAACTGATATTTAGAAGCTGACTGTTCTTGTGAGGGTAGCGGTGCTGGTGGTGAATTATAACCCAGAGAAATTGAAGAAAAAGGACTGAGACACGATTCTCAGAATCATAGTTTTACGTGTTTCTTTTCCGTTGGAGGTTTTGTGATGTTTGTTTTTTGGGGTGGGCATTGAATAGTTTGTGACTTATTTCAAATGCAAGTTGTGATTGAGATTTGCATGAATTTGACAAAATTTAAGAAGGTGAATGATTAGGTCTATACCATTGAATGTATACAGTATATACATTTTTTAGCTGTTTATGCATTTTTTCCTGCATTAAATGTAAGGGCCTTTCGGTAATTGTTGTCAGGGCTTTCCACTTATGTACATTGGCACATTTCTTGTGCTGCTTCTTTACATACATGCATCAAAACCAGAATCTTCAGGTGAAGCTGACCGGCTGAGGCTCAAAACTTCATTTTCTAGGTTAAAGACAACTTTTTGGTCTGTTTCAAGCTATATGGTTTGAACATAGGTGTCTAATGTATCATAATTACAGCTTGATCTCTAACTTCCATTTCCATAGGCCGGAGACAAATTGGGAGTGGCTATAACAAGAAAACAAAAGTACAAACAAACAAAATCTTAAATTTTGTTTGCCAGCTCGCATTTGTCCCCTTGTTTCAGGAATCGGGTCCTTCTCTACATTAGTAGCGCCTTGAATTCCTGTACCAATTTTAGGAGCGTACTTCAGCTTTGATTAACCAGATTTCAATTGGTCTTTATTATGAGGAGTCTCTATTGTTCTTATTTATTTCTTTTCAGAAAATTTATTATCATTCTATCCCGCATCATAACCTACTAACAGCCCATCATATATTTCCAGTTGCTTAGAGCATTCAAACAAGGTTGGCATTTTTCCATGTTACGCAAATGTCTTCTTCTTTTTTTTTTTTTTACTCGTTCATTTCTCGCATTTTTGTAGAATAGAATCGCATCCCCCACCATACTGGAACCATCCATGGCTCAACTGCTTTCAAAAATGCTCTTTCTTACTTTTGGCTCTTTGAGGAACCATAATTGTGTGTTCTCTGTATTTTACATATCACTTCAATCTGTCATGTTCTTGTATTTTGCATATGTGCACTCCCGACTGTAATGTTACGGGACCTGAAAAGTAAATAACTGAATAAATAACTAAATAAATACCCTAAGTATTGTACACCAACTTGTGTGCATTCTTGTTCCCTTGTTATTCTAAATTCTTCAGATATTGCCGAGCAACAGCATTCTATGTCGTATGATTACCCAATGTATATTTTGTTGAGCTCATTTTCTTTCATTTCAGTGCCCATGGGGGCTTAATGTACGGACACAAAATTGAACAATATAAGAACATTGAACGAACACTTGTAGGTTATTTTTAACATATGAAACATCATGTTAAATACTGTAAATGCTGTGGAAAGGAGAGATGGCAGATTGAAAAAAATGTATCAACTTCCGATGCAAGCAATGTGCTTGGGTAGATTTTTCTAGACAGAGTTAGCCAATTGTGATGGGGAGAACTTGAATTGATTAGTTGTAGGTGTAACCAGTCAATGTTTGATTGGGTAATCCGTGCATGGGGAGGTATGGAAAACCGGAGGACCATCACTCTGAATCGGATCGCTTACCCAATCTAACGAAGGAACTAAAAAGAAAACTGTCAAACTTATGCCTCCTGGGCACTGAGTTTTTCCCGTCTGTGGGCTGTCCCCCGCAGGTGATGGCCAAGATGGGCATCTCGACCCTGCACAGCTACAAGGGGGCCCAGATCTTTGAAGCGGTGGGCCTGGCCGACGAGGTGATCGACAAGTGCTTCAGGAACACGGCCTCCCGCCTGGGGGCGCCACCTTTGAGGTGCTGGCGGCCGACCTGGTGCAGCGCCACGGTTTTGCCTATGCCGAGCCGGACTATGACAGCCTGGTGCTGCGCAACTCCGGCCAGTACCACTGGCGCTCCGGCGGGGAGAGCCACGTCAACGACCCGGTCAGCATCGCCAACCTGCAGGAGGCTGCCAGGTGGGTGCGGTTACCGCACAGTCGCAGAGTGAAAGTGGCGGACGGAATGAAGCTTCTGCACTGGGTGACCATTGAGGATGAAAGGGACGGTTATTTCGAAGACCCTTTCCGAGATAATTTTGGAGTGCCGCTGCATGGGACAGGTGGTGCCATCTAGTTTCGACGTGTGCTAACATTGCACTACGGTGGGGTTCGAAGCGGTAGCATTTAAGGGCTCTTTACCCCCCCACTCGAAATGGTATGTCCGGTGTCTGTTGCAGTGCCACGTGACATCATGACGGCTGTGATTCACAGGGTCAAAATTTTATAGACATTTTATGGAAGTCAGAAGAGCACTGGAAAAAACTCTCTTTGGGATGAGTAGCATTGGCAGCTTCTTCAAGTTTGTACTATTTCTGATACGGCTGACTGATCGACACATTTAGAGCTTTTTATGTCTTAGGAATCTGAAGATACTAGGCATGTCTTGCACCAGATTGCTCAGTTCCCCACTCTTGCATGTCGTTCCGTGCAGCTCCAACAGTACGGACACCTATGCGAAGTATGTGGAGAGCGCCATGCAGAGCATTCGGCAGTGCACCCTCAGGGGACAGCTGGACTTCCAGTACTCCAAGACTCCATTGGACATTTCCGAAGTACGGACATGCTTTTCCATTTCTGGCACTACATTGTGGATAGGCGTCTAAGTTGTCTAAAATTAAATTTACTTTTAGGGGCGAAGCTCTTTAGGGCCTAGCCTTGTCCGTCCGGCGTCTGTGCTCACAACGATCTTGCTGGTGCTCGTGCTCGTGATCGTGCTCGTGAACTCACATGCTCACATGCTCGTGTAAAGCAAAAAAAAAAAAAAAATTTTTTTTTTGTTCAGTTGACAGGATTTGAACTTGTGCGGGGAGACCCCAATGGATTTCTAGTCCATCGCCTTAACCATTCGGCCACGATTGCGGGACGAGTAGGGGGCTCTGAGATGTGGTAGTAACTCAAGAGCTGGGCATGTCGTGGATCAAACGTTGCATGTAGCCGCTCAACGTCTATACAGGAGAGGGCGCTGCGGTCAAATGCGTATATAATCGCGTTAAACTTTGCATGCATTGGCTCAACGTTTATAGACGAGAGGGCGCTGCGGTCAAATGCTCAAATGCGTATATACCCACGTTCCATACCACACATTCTCTTTCTGACATGGATGAAAACGAACGAAAGGCTCGGCATGCTGCGGCTCAGCGTCTACGCAGACAAGCACCACCAGAGCTTCGCCCCAATCAACATCATTCACCACGTGGAGATGCGGTCATTTTTTAAAATCTAACTTGCTACTGCATTTATCATATTCTCCTAAGCCGAATGAGGCCGTTTGCTGTAATATTGCGAAGCAGCTGGCAACGTATGCCTCAAGTGCTTGATAGAAAAACATTTTTTGAACGCTTCACTCCTACATATAAAGTGTGAATATGCAGTATGCATTCTTGCAGTCTGTACCTATATGTGCATATGCGCGTATGTTTGTTAAAATGTATGCGGCACTTTTGTCATACCTGTCCAAGTCGTCCTACGTAGTACATGTAGGTTACAGGGCTGGTGCCACTAAAGGTTGCGTTGGGTCACTTCGTCACGTGACGCAGTGTTACCTGATGCCGTAGCGTCGCGTGACATCACACCACATGATTTGATGCAGACCGAGCAATATATCATATTTTTCGGTTCAACTCGGCCGTTCACTAGTTGAATGCTTTGTTGTTACATAACGCTCAAGAGGCACAAACCATCCCCATTACACGCACTGACGAAGTATGCCGTAGTGTTTCCAGTTATGATTGTCTTTAATTGTCCGTATTGTTACCCGAACAGGTGGAACCTGCCAAGGAGATAGTGAAGCGCTTTGTCACCGGAGCCATGAGCTTCGGAAGCATCTCCATCGAAGCGCACACGACGCTGGCCATCGCCATGAACCGTGCCGGAGGAAAGTCCAACACCGGCGAGGGCGGCGAGAATGCCGACCGCTGGGCGCTCCAGCATCCCGACAACAACAAGCGCTCTGCCATCAAGCAGGTCAGCGGCGAGTCTTGAGCGATCCCCTTATTGTGCACCAACGGTGGGAAACAGAGTTGGTAACAGACTGAAATGAGCATTTACCGGGGTTTTCTCTATTAAAGTGGCGAGAACGGGTGGGGATTTCTCTATTAAAATCGGTATCAAAGATAGATTACCTCGTAACTATTGTAGACACCGGAAGGCGCCGTCGGACGAGGAAAAGGGTTCGACTTTCCCTATACTTTGGCGAAGAGCGACACGAGTGTCTTGTGGGATTATTTCAGGTGGCGTCAGGGAGGTTTGGAGTGACATCTGCCTACCTGGCCAACAGCGATGAACTCCAGATCAAAATGGCTCAGGGAGCCAAGCCTGGTGAAGGTGGAGAACTGCCAGGCTATAAGGTCAGCACGAGCTTCTGGTCTCTCGTCATCTCTCACTTGTCAGACGCATATTAGAAGGGCCTTCACATTGCGACGTTGCGTGTTCGACGAAAGGAAAAAAATGTGCGCTCGTCATATTTGCTTTATTTGCCAGCACATGGAATCATTTTCTCAAAAACCGGGACCAGGACGCCAGTGACATCATTTTGTCAACAAGTGCAGTTAAATAACGGTCGACCACAAGTTCTAAAGTGAAAAGTGCATAAGTAGTGTTTAGTTGTGCAATTGCATATGAATTGTTGCATACATTGATCATATTCTGCTTGCTGTGAGCTGTGAACCTGCTAGGTGTTTCTATGCTATGCTTTTGGAAAAGGTTCCATTTTACATGATGCAAATGTTCATTTTTGTTAAGTGAGCAGAGTTTCACTTCAGTCATCCAGCTGTGCATTCTTCCCTCCTGTCGGGAAATCGTCCAAATAATTCGGTTAATTCAATGTGCCAAATTTCAAGATTCTTTTTTGTACTTTCACAAAGGGGCCATACGTGTGTCATAAAGACTTTATGGTTTACAAGACACTTATATAAACTGCTCAGCTCGATATAATCCATCTGTGAGTAATCCACAGAGCGTTCCTGGCTGCTATTTGGGCATAAAAAGAAATGATATAAATTAGCCAATGAACAGAGTGCAATGCAGCTTTTCACAAAGATGTCTTTAGGTAATGCATTAATCATACTGAGACTGCGTGAGTGGAGGTTTTTGTACAAAAATGCAAGAGAAGAAAAACTTGATGTTGTCACTAATGACAATTGATGAGGCGACAATTGACCGAAGAAAACTAAACATTTACTGGGGTAAACATGTGCCCAAAACAAGATAGAAGAAGGCTAGTGTCGTATTTAGCACGTTTCTGTGAGCACCACTAACAAAGAACAGTGATGCCTGGCTAGAGCGCATAGCCGCGAAGCATGGATTGCGCAGTACGATGTGTCCGACGATGCAAGCCAGGTGCTGATGTTCCGGGCAAAATAAGCCTAAGAGTATTCGGGCTGTGGTGACCATCATTGCACGAATACGACAGCTAGCGTCGCAGGTGTTGGTGGCGGCCTAAAGCGCGATCCAAACTAAGCCGCAAAGCAGGAGAAAACGGGTCGCGGAGAAACCCGGTGGAAGAGGAGCAACGTAAGTGGTCACGTGAACGTGACGTTTTGCGGCTCCCGCTTTGCTGTCCAAAGTTGAAAATATCTATCTTCTCCCAACCCCGGAGAGCCGCAAAATGCGGGAGAGCCCCCTCGGCCAAGCAGGGGAAAGCGGTCCCTTCGCCTTCCTCGTAAACGTCGAGTGGGGGGGGGGGGGGGGGGGTGCGCTAGTCGCTTCTTGGGAACCCAACAAAAGGAGGAAGGATTAAGAAGCAGTTGCTTCTGTTGTATTCTCCCCCACGAAGCCACTCATAAATCCCACAAAGCATGCCTTCACTTCCTCTTCCGCCTATCGTGCGCATTTTTCCCTTTCTCTCTCAAACTTTATGTCTCCAACGTCTTGGCGAGCTGCTCTCCAAATTCTTGTCTATACACATACTCCCACATGCTTCTGAACTAAAACAACAGCAAGACGTTGTAAAAAAAACGGGTTCTGCATGTTTGTTTTATTTTTGCGGGCCCATTTTGCAGCTTGGTTTGGACTGCGCTTAATAGCAGGATCGAGCGCTGGGGTGAGACTGCCTCCAACTCGCCACGTGGAGCTCCTTATGTACATGTTTGGGTTCCTGGGACATTCAACATAGGACGTTCGGCGTGTAGAACATTTGTACCTCAATCGTACAATGAGGTTCCCGAACTTAAGAGAACGCTAAATTGAGAGAATAAATAAAAGAAGCATCCGCTCCCAGGAATCGAACCTGGGGCCTCCACATGAAAGCCAAGCACAGTAATCATTCGGCGATGCACACATGCGCTCGTTCGGCGAAGCGCGTGGCAATATTTTCTATGCAACGAAAGAAAGAGAGAACAAACCGTCTGGTGGTTGATTCTGTAAGTATCGTAACCATACACGGTTGGATCTGCTGGATCTGCTTTAGGGCTCCGAGGCGAGAGCGCTGGCCTACAGATCCCCATGTGGCAGGTTCAGATCCCGGCTGAGGTGCTCCGCTCGGTTACACGGTCCCGGAGGAGGTGCCGTGTAACCGAGCCTTTGGTTGCACTTCAAAAGATCTCCCAGGTGATCCAAATTAATCCTCAGTCCTCCGCTGGGCCGTGCCAGATGCCCGTCGTTGGTTTAACACGTAAAACTCCCAAATTTGACTTTGACTTTTGGATCTGCTTTAGGGTGTTTCATCTTTAGGAAGCTTTCAAGGTTTTATACAACCTGACGGTTTGCTTCCAATTTCCTCCCATGCATAGAAAATAAACACGTTTTTTTTTCTTACATTTTTCCCGAGAAACTTGCACTCACAAAACTTTAGCAAGGTAAATGCACCACGTAAAAACACCTTCGTTAAAAGTTTAATTGCCCTTCCTTTCTTTGGCTTATTTATAAAAAAAAAGATTGTTTGCCCAAGCAGTGTTCAGAAACACCCTTTAGAATCGTTTGCCTTAAATTTTCATGTGCAATTATTTTCGATGGCCCGCTACTCACACACGCTGCTCGTTGCAGGTGACCCAAGACATTGCCAAGACGCGGCATTCCATCCCCGGAGTGGGACTGATCAGCCCCCCACCTCACCACGACATCTACTCCATCGAGGATCTGGCTGAGGCAAGCCCAGTTTGAGAAATCATTGTCATACAGTGGAAGCTTTCGTCAGCACTGATATGGTAAAGGTATCGGCACAGTGAAGCGAAGTCATAGTACAGGTGGAATGGGCATTCAATGCAGGGATGTAGTGAAAATTTACTGATGTAGTGACAATTTTTTTTTTTTAGACTGACTATGTTATAAAGAGGTTCTACCGTTTTTGTAGAGCTCGCATGAACTTGCAGATAATCTGTGTTGGTTTGAAAGTTGCACACTGGCAAAGCAGGCTTAAATACCAGAAACTAAAGCGTGACATTACGTAACATAAAATGTGCCATTTTGCATGCGGAACACTAACCTGTGCTTCTCTTTTTAATATTATTTGTTTAATTGAAAGGGAAGGGTAACAGATATACCTGGTGTTCCATGCGAATTCGAACAGATTTATTACAAAAATCCGTAAAAGATGCACTAATACGGTTTGTGCAGGCGAGTTGTACAGCTAAAGGGACATTATGTGGTTGGCTAATCTCTGCAATAAGTCGGCTAATTAATTAATATGTCAAATTAGCGAAAGTAGACATATGGTTTCAATTAGAAACTTACTGAGCATCATCGAAAAACACTAAATCAACTCTTTTTAGAACAACTTGAAGCCCGTGGGAAACTCGGTGGCGCACCAAATTTACCACTCGTGCACCAGGCGCAAAGCTAGCAGTGGCATAGAGCGGATGATTAGATTATCATCGCGTTCCGGGTATGCATCCCTCAGCATGCATACCCTGTTTTCATATCAAAATGAATGTCACAAAATATTTATATGCTTCCTTATTTCAGTTCTAAATGAAGCCTTAAGTTAACCACACCTAGGTTTCGAGCACAGCAAAATGGATGACTCGGTTAGCTTCCATCAACGATGAGCAGCCTTGACTGACTCTTGATTTCTTGTGGCCGGTTCTTGTCGTTTCTCGTTAACCGAGAGCATGTATCAATGACGTAAGGAGGAAAGAATTGCTACGCTGTGACAGAAATTAGTTTTTTCTCGTTCTAATTGGCTTCTTTCTTAGCATGAAAGCAAAACAAAGTATCAATATCATCTCAAAACATATGGCCGTTTTCAAAACTTGTCTAGGCTCTCGCAATGACCACATTCAAAATTGTCTTGGGGGATGTTCACTGACAGAATTGGAGCTGTATAAACAATAGACCAAAGTATCTTTAGTGCACCTGTACGAGCGCCTAGCCAGAAGAAGAAAGAGCCTGTAGATTAGGCACAGAAATCAATTAACTTGTTAGCAGCTAGCAGTTGCCATAATTTTAGTGCTTGAATGAAACTGAACTTCTCAACTGAGCACCTTCCGCATATTACGAATGGAGAGCCATTATCGGGTTTTTAAATCTTCTTAACACAAATTGATTTAATTCTCATGTCTGACATGTCATGTTGTTTTATTCATTTTCTGCAGCTGATCTACGACCTGAAGTGTTCCAACCCATCTGCCCGCATCTCTGTCAAGCTGGTCTCCGAAGTTGGTGTGGGAGTGGTGGCTTCAGGAGTAGCCAAGGTTTGTGACACTCAGCCAAACCAAGCTTGTTTATTAAAATTTGCCTGATGCCTATTTCAAGTCAGTCTCAGTGAATGTAGGATCACAAATACAGTTCTTATGCTGATTCTGCCTCTAACGACTGGAGGCTGAAGTGTTGACTGTATGAGCGAAGAGGCAAAGCCCCCAGATGAATCTGTTTTCTGAAGAGCAGCGTGTGTTAAACGCTAAAAGCCTAAGCCTGAGCAGCAACAACCTCATGCTTTGCCTTTAATTTCAGCATGTCCTAGTGTTCACTTTATTTGCTATGTACATTTCTTAAGCAGATACAGATAGCAGCTGAATTGAGCCATTAACACAATGAATGCATACTTTGCACAGTGATTGCTGTTTCCTTCCATCCCTTTGTTGAAGAACTGTTTTCTAAATATTTCTTTTATATTGTGAGCATTTTTGTGAATTTTCCGATCAAGCACTTGTATGTATTCAAGGTTTCCCTAAACTTTAATAGTGTGTAGATTTCGCACAAGTGTAAATAGGAAGTTTTGTCCCGCTAGTGCTCCCTATATCCTTTGACATCCTCTAAATGACTTTTTTTTTCGCAGGTTTAATGTTTCACAAATATTGCAAAGTGAGGACTGTAGCAATATTTTGCAGGCGCATAATTGCGCAACTGGAAGTGGTGTGCCACATACTTGATACTATGGGGTGATATGTTTGTGTGAAAAATTTGTCTGATTATTCTTCAAATTATGAAATTTGCAAAATTTTGTTTTTGCGAAAATTAAGTTGTTAATAAATATAGCACTATATTATTATTATTAGTTATTATCGTATGGCTGGCAATTTCGTCTGCTCCTTGCACAGTGGGTACAGTGTCATTGCAGCGAGGATATAAAGTACTTGAATGCGGCGGCGTCTGCTAGTGGTAGCAATGGCTGCCTTGCCTTTTCTTTGGCTGTCGGAAATTCACCAGTTCTTTACCAATGAGAAAGGCCTTAGAAAAAGGCACCTTCTAAGAAATGGTGCACCATTTTCTAAGGAATGTTTAGAAGGGTACATAGTTTTCGTCAAGCAACAACCACCAGACGCGCTACAACAAACAAAGCACTCTCGTCCAAGACGTCGCTTCTTATCCACTGAAGAGACTACCATTTGCTGGGGCAAAACTTTGTTGCTCGCTTGATCAGCCCCTCTCATCAGTTCGCGCCTCCCGTCTGATGTGTGGAACTATGCTTCGGTATCTGGAGCACGTCTTTGAGCGGTGGGCACAGCGCCCCATTACCGCACATGCATTAAAACTGGTCCCGAAGTGGCGACAAATGACGCCGGAGGAGCTGGCATGTCATCGCGACGTCCGACAAGCCCTGCCGTCGGACGTTGCGATACGGCAAAAAATAGAGCAAACGGGAGCATCATGGCGTCCCAGCCCCTAGCTGTTAAAGCTTCCAGAAGCTGTCAAGCCGGGGTGCGGAAGCTCCTGGAGCTGACATGAGGCCACCAGAGGTGAAGCCAGAAGTGTGGAGGGACATGTCCCCAACGACGACCAAAACCAGGAGATGCTATTGGACGAAACAAATAGTTGACTTGGAGCCAATAGCGTCTCTTGGTTTGGGTCATCATTGGGGGCGTGTCCCTCCGCACTTCTGGCTTCACCCCTGGTGGCCTCATGTCACCTCCAGAAGCTTCCCACCTCCATACTTTAAGCGCACCAGTCGGAAACGCGCTCCAGGTACCACAGCGACGCGTTTGGTCGACTGGCTTGCCGCGTCGTCGTTGCGGTCCACTCTGCTTGACGCACGTTTCCTCCGGTGACTGCAGGGCAAGGCGGAGCACATCACCATCTCGGGCCATGACGGGGGCACGGGGGCGAGCAGCTGGACGGGCATCAAGGGGGCGGGGCTCCCCTGGGAGCTGGGCATCGCAGAGACGCACCAGACCCTGGTGCAGAACGACCTACGCTCGCGCGTCGTGCTCCAGGCGGACGGACAGATTCGCACCGGTGAAGCCACGCTTGCCACGGCGCTCTGGACGGGCGGACCCAGTGTGCTCACAGTCTTGTCGGTGGGAGCACAATGTGTAGTGGCTGTTCTCATCTTGCTGGGGAAAGGGAGTGTCCAGCAGATCAACCCATTGGAGCGAAAGTAATGGTCGACATTGTGGTCCTGCCGTCATGGCTTCTGGCGATTTCGGTCAGCCCTTGTTTCGGGTCGTACTCTATTGTCGGCAGTGATGCCGCAGCTATGACGAACCTGCACGATGTTGCGGCGTTTGCATGACTGCTTCCGGAGTGTTTGATTTGGGATGGAAATACTGAGCGAATGTTGATAGGCATAGAAAATGTTAATTTTCAAAAATGTGGGCTCAAATGTAGTTTAATTTATTGATAGAACATTCTTGTGTCATCCGAGTCACATACAGAAAAATTAGCATAAAGGAAGAAAACTCGCCCATGAAGAAATTGCGAAACTCGAGAAGGGAGGAAAAACAAAGAACACACCTTAGAGAACTAGCGTACACAGCAAGATCTAATATTGAACGACATGTTGCAGACATTCAGCCCTATTCTGTTACTGTTGAATGTTCATTTATTAGCCCTCTACTTTTCTATTTCTCAATTGTTTGAAGTTTCGTTTGTTAGATACGTTTAAACAATTTCTTACGTATTCATAATGTTTGCACTGGTAGTTTGATATTAGTGAGACCTTCCCTGTTGCTTGAGAGAGGTAAACACAAATGCAGATGTGTTTCACTTCTGTTTCTTTTTGCTGCAATTATATGTGTCCAGAGCCTATAGTTGAATCAGTACAATAACACAATGTTATCATAGAAGCAGAGAACTACCCCAAGAAAAATCTGCAAATTTTATGCAGTAAATGTTAAACAATTGAGGGAAGAAAAAAAAAACATTTTATTTCGTAGTCGTGGGTGCTGAAGGACAGGAAGTATACAAATTCATCCAAAAGTCGATTGATGGGACTTGCCTTTTTTGCTCAGTAGATCTTATGGGACCCTGTAGTGTATAAAACCTGACCTGTTTTCTTTTCCTGCCGACCCATTCTGTGCCTTCAGGATTCGACGTGTTAATAGCTTCCATTCTGGGAGCGGATGAGTTTGGCTTTTCCACGGCCCCCCTCATTGTCATGGGGTGCACCATGATGCGGAAGTGCCACCTCAACACGTGTCCGGTGGGAATCGCCACTCAGGTGAGCATTCTTGCCGGTGGGCGCAGGTTGTTCGAATGTTGCCTTTCCTAATGGTAAACAAAGTACACTCTATGGATAGTGAAATATAGATCTGTAGTTGGCTAACTTGTCTTCAGATTTTCAAAACACTCCGATAATAATCTTAGGGCAACTGAAACACTACAACGCCTATATTCCGTTTCACCATAAATTGCCGAACGACGACAGCTACGACCCCAACCATTCATACCGCCGCAGAGAGGCATATCAGAGCAGATTGTTGGAGTTCACCTTTCCTGCCGAGAGTGGCTTTCCTCCGCCGTCTTGATTGGCTTGAGGGGGCCATAGCATTCACATTTTACCAAGTTAGGCTGGAATAGAGTATGGTATACCACATCTTACAAACTGTTGCGAGTACTACTATAGAAGGTCTACTAGGCATAAGGAGGTAAACCATAGCAAGGCGATTTGCTTGTCCAAGCACTCGCATAAGGAAAGCGTCGGGCTCTTCTAAACGTGTTGCGTGTTTCCCCGACTCCTAGGACCCCGAGCTGCGCAAGAAGTTTGAAGGTAAACCCGAACACGTGGTCAACTACCTGTTCCTCCTGGCCGAAGAGGTTGGTACCACACTCTTAGTCGGATCTCTTAGTGGCTGGGCACCGGCGGGCCGTGCGGTCGCCGCTCGGAGGAGAGGCGATTTGGGTCCCGTCCCCGCTCCAAACACCAGCACGCTGGTTGTCTTCGGTGCGGGGTCTCTGTGCTTCTGTTGGCAACGTTTACATGCTGACACGGTTCAGTGAGCTGGAGAAGGACTGTCCCTGGCTCGCGTTTATGATGCAGTCTTAAAACTATGCACCTTTGACATGGCCCGCCGAAGTGTGCGGTGAAAAATTGTAATAGTATCCTAACCCAATTCTTATACCCTAGTACTATAACAATTGGCTGAGCCTTTGAAAATTGTCAGATAGGAAAAAGCTGTCGCGGATGGTCGACCTCGATAGAGGAGGGTGTTGTGGTGTGCAAATCTTGTTCTTAATTTTTTTGCCGTTCAGACGTGTTATCACAAAAAATACTGAAAAACTTGGTCAATTATAGTCTGCACCAGACTATAATTGATTAAGTTTTTCAGTATTTTTGTAATGTTTGGTTACAAACGTAAAGTAAGATGCTTTTCTTATTAGATGTCCTAGCCTGTACTTGTAATGGAGGCATCCTTGAAGAAAAAACATGCTGAGGTTGCTAGGTACTAAAGGCGACAATGCAGCTGGGTTATCGCGAGTTATAAAACAATTTACCCGTGCCATTGTGTTAACTTACTTTTCCCTGGAGTCTATGTAGGGTTTGGTAGTAGTCATATTGGAGTACTTTTGCTTTTATCTACTAAGATTATTGTGCTCACTAAAGTGGTGCCCTACATGCACAAGGAAAGCAATCATGAGGTACATAAATACCATAGTCTCAGGGTGCAGATATGGCAAGAGAAATGCTCAGCTGTAATTTTTTGTATGTTTATTTCTGCATTTTTATATCGGGACATTGAAGAATCTTTTCCAAGCACGCCTATGGCAGAGGGCATTTGTGTGCAAGGCTCAGCATGCCCCTATGTCGTGAATCTAGATTTAGCAAGCCATGTGAGACGTGTAGCTTTTGATGGTTGCATCCCTTACCTGCCTCTGCTCTGGCATTTTGCACTTGTGGCACTAACACTGAAATGAGGTAGGGGAAGTTGGGGACTGAAAATGTGTTATCGAGATGGCATATTGGTCAGACAACCTCACAAGTGCAAGCTGCCATGCTGCTAAGAGATGTACAGGAGCAGTCATGTCTTTTGGTAGCATGTCGGCTACCATTTTGACAGTTATTCAGGGCTTGCTTTTCACCAGCTCACCAGTGGTGCATGTCTCTGTCTTCCAACAGAGAGTATCATTATCAAAAATCAGCCATTGTCAGTATGTGAATGTATGTCTACATGTTGTCTGTGTTTGTTTTAGCTTTTAATATTGATTCTGTTGCCTGTGAAAACATTTCAAGTGCTTTAACAACTAGCTTTTTGTTTTGTACAGAGGGGAGATAGTGCATGTAGTTAACGACTCCTGGAAAATTTTTTAATGGTAGCTTTTTCTGGCGTTTAGTTATGAAGTAAATTATCCAGAGTTAATTTGTCAATCAAGATATGCATTTTGTGGTTTGGTTGTATTGTACATTATTTGTGGTTGCGTTCCACTTATGGACCCTAGTGCTCACCTTGTCACTTTCCTACCAATATAGCTAGCACTTTTTTTGTTATGTGTCAACACGACATAGCATAGCTCTAAAAACTTCAGATAGCTTTTCCTCAAGATGTGTTGATTGAATTGCGAGAGAAGATTGAGGACAAAGCTGTTGAGACAGCAAAAACTTAATCCTGATATCAGGGCAGGTAAAAAGGAGACATACATATCATATCCAACGTTGCATTTGTCTGAACTGTTTCTACTCTCATATCAAGATGAAGCTTTTACGGTTTTATTAAACTTGGTTAGTTAGTCTAGAAAGTATACTATCATGATGCAAAAATGTACACGAATGTGTTTTTCACGTGTCACCAAACAACCAGCTTAGGAAGACAGAGAGTCAAACTTTCTTTTACCAAGTAGTATTAATGTTGCTTATAGCGAACAGCCAGGTTGTTACCCACATTAACTTCCAAGAATAAACGGAATTCACCAAAGAAAAAGAGTACAGGATGAGACATCTTTCCAACTGGCAGTCAGGCTACCAGTTGGAAGGTTCTGTCTTCCTCCTTTTGGTTCATTCCCTTTGGCATTCCTGTGACACTATCAGCACACCCTAATTCGTTGGGTCTAGCTTAAGTTACATAGCCATTTTCGAAAGAGCTTCACATTGTGCATATATACAGGGTGCTTTTTAGAGGGACCATAATTTAGAAGGAAAAAGAAAAGAAAACTTGCATTGGGGTTTGTTTTAGTCCTGGGGCTAAGTTAGGGGCCATGGTGTCCATCAGAAAGGAGGTCAAATGGGTTAATCGGCTAATTAACGAAAAAGCTTTTATGAACTTTCTAAATTTTTATTTTTTGGGGCATAATGCAGGAGAATTGACGTGCGACCTCAATATAGTCAACCCGTCGAGTGGAATCTTGATTAAAATATTTGTAGTGGGTGCTGCAGGGCTAGAAGTGCCATCCTTGTACACGGCTTTAAACCAAAACAGCCGGTGAAGTGTGCATGCGGCGTCGATCCCTCCGCCCTGAGTCGGATTTGCAACCTGTCTGTCCGTGCCGCAAGTGATGTCAGCAGTGCGACGCAAGCACGGAGCAGAGGGGTCAACATCACAGTGGCGTAACTAGGGGGGGGGCAGGGGGGTACAAGTGCCCCGGGCGCCACTTGGGAGGGGCGCCGAGCCGAGTCCACCTAACATGTGCCCTATGGAAAAAAAATGGCAGCGGGGCTACGCGAGGGGCGCGAAATTTTATTTGCCATGGGCTATGAGGGGCGCGAAATTTCATTTGCCATGGGCGCCGTCATATCTAGTTACGCCACTGCAACATCATGGGTGCACTTTGCCGGATCGGTTTCAGTTTGAAGATGTGTACAAGGATGACATTTCTTACCTCGCCTCACTACAGATTTTTTAATCAATGTTTTAAGTGATGGCTAGACAATAATAAGGTTGCGTGTCAATCCTCATACTACCATATTTTCCAGATTATAGTCCACACCCGGTGCATAGTCTGCAGAAGCAAATCTGGGATCAAAAATAAGTTTTTGCTTTAGGTAGTTTGTACCAGGTGCATAGTCCGCACGACATGCATAGTCCATACTTAGTGCCTAATCCAAATGTAAGAGTCATCATATACACAGCACACCTTGACGAATTCCTGCTGTATTAGCTCACATTTATTATTCATAAAATCCTTCACGTTTTGTCATGGTGAACAATCTAGAAAAAAATAAATCCTTGTATAGTCTGCACCTTTAGATAGTCCGTTTTGGGTAAAATTTCAACTTTTAGACATGTACTATTGTCTGTGGAATATAGTCCACAAAATATGGTGCATTATGCCCCAAAAAGGAAAATTTAAAAATCTAATAAAGCTTTTTAGTAAATTATTTAACTAATTAATTAAGCCATTTTACCTCTTTCCTAGTGGCCCACCTGGCCACCAACTTAGCTCTAGAACTTAAAGAACCCTAATGAAAATTTCCTTTCTTTAAAAACGACTGTGCTCCACTCAGAAAATAACTCCTTGTTCTAAAGTCTTCTGTGATCATCCTATGTTGCAGTCACTGCAGTCTCTAAATTACAAATAGCGCTATTTAGTATGTATAACCAACTAGCCCGCCAGAATATTTTGATACTGCAGACTCCTATGCTTTTTCATTAGTTTCGAGTTCCCCTATTTACTTTGGCTACTTGACTTTTAGAGCTAATATAGAACTGGTAACTATATTTGTAGAAGTAAAATTATAATAGTTAAAAATATTTGAATAAAATGTCTAATGCAAACTTGTCTTGATATAAATTGCAACATAATTTCAACATGTGCTCCTTGACAAAAGAATATTTCTTTTTCATCTTTATTAAGTACGTACTATATAGAAAAGTGTTTTGCCTTCTTTTAAAATAAGGAGTGGTACTGTAGTATGAATAAAAGCTTCTACTATTGAATTTGGTTTATTATGTTTGTTTCCTCTCCAGCCCAAAATGATATTGTTGCTAAAGGCATACTTTATTAGACATATTTGACTTTTTCACTCTCTTTTCATGAAAGGACATAAAATATGGCACAGTAGAAGGACAGTGGAAAATATTTGTTTACAAAACTTTCCACATAATGAAAGTAAGCATTTCTTACTTTATGAAGCACCATTGCTCAAGCTTTTGGAAAGTTTGTGTCAAATATATACAACATATACACAGAAACATGTGTCGAAAATGTTTGTTTGTGAATGTCATTTGCATGTATTTGCATCAAATAAATTTCTTATTAACTTTTGTGTGGTGTTCTCAATTCACAGACATACATCTAGAACCATTTTACACAGAATTATTTTTCAACATCTCTTTCATGGCAAAATCATTTTCATAAGATTTACAAAGTTTATTTCAATACATTTACACATTTTCTCATGGTTATTGCAATATTGATGTATGCACTAACATACCTAGTTCTATTTCTTGTGTGGTTTGTAGCATTTGTGTAATATCTTATTGTGCTGGTGATTGACTGTTAGTCTCCTGTGCCATATTTTGTAGTCTTATACACAACAAAAAAACTAATATTTTCATAGGATAAATCGAGTGTTTTCGGCCAACAGTAATTTAATTATGTTTTAATACCACTTCAGAAAGTAGTGTAGCGTAAATACTTGGTTTGCATAATGACCCAGTTCTGCACCTTTCTTTGTAAGTTAAAATATCCTTATTCATTCAAACAGGTTTCTTATCCTGAGATCACAGGTGCTTCCTATAATCTTGTGTATTGTTTATAAATCAGCTAGAAATGCGGTAGTTGTAATTGAATGAGTTACTTAGACAAATTTCACAGCATTTGTAAATGGCTTAAAAAACATTTAATTTCTAACAAAAACATGTTGAAATTCTTTCCTGTCAAAGTAGTTTTTATAAACTTTGTGAATGCTATAAAAAATGCCTAAAATTCTGGACTATAAATGGCTTTGTGCACAAAATTGTTTAAGATTTATTTGGCACTGGTATTTGATACAAGTGCATAGTTAAACGTGGATTTATTTTATCTGCTTCAATAAGGTCACTCCAGGCAGGTTTTAATTCCTTGTAGCTTTGTGAAGTCGAATACAATGGTGCCTTGCATCTCAACGTTTACCAACCTAACGGTTGCTGATCGGAGCAGCATAGCATGTCTCTTAGCTTGGCTACTTAGGGATATGATAAAGGATGTCTTTGAAATGGTATTGAATAGTATTTATAAAAAGTTTAACTTCTGAGGTTCCACCCGTTGAACAAGTTTAAGGTATTACACAATGTGGCTTGTTATATGCATATCTAGCTTGAGTTTCATATTGGGCTCGCTATGCATGCCGGCTTGTTCTGCTTATGAGGCTTACGATTCATGTTAATGACCCAATTACAATTAAAACATATCGTTTATCCCTGAGTCAGCACCCACCCCACTTTCTGGGAGAATATCAATTTAAAAGAAAAAAAAAAACGCACACAGAGTGACCGCCCACCCCTACAAATGCGGGGCAATGGGTTTAGATATTACGGTATTCACAGTTTTTCCAAACTGCCAGTTTCTAAACATGTTATAGAGAATGGCTATATCTCAACTCTGTGGGAATATGGTTCTGAATTTCTTCTTACCATTATGCATTATGTTGCCAGCAATACATTGAATGCTAGAAAACCTTCCTTTACATGTCTGAAAACTAGAATGCATTTGCAACACCATATTTCTTGTAATGAAACTGTACAGCCGCTAACATTACAGGCCACAAATGTCCGCCGACCCTGGAGACATTTATGGCCCATAATGTTAGTTTTAGACTAAGGCAGCAAACCAGTTGCTGTACACCCTCAGAATGGATGGCTACTCCACAGACCTCCCGAAACAAGACAGCCAAAAACAATAACCGGAGAGAGCCAGGGTATATTGATCTGGAAAAGCTTGAAAGTGTGAGAGAGTAACAAAATTTGAGATTTTGATCTTCATCATCAAGCTGCATTTTCTAGGTCGTTTCTTCCTCGGTGTTTTTGGGGCAAGACAGCCAAGAAAAATTACTGCGGCACACTCGGAAAATTTGACATTTAGAAAACGAGAGCATAAAATACAATCCTCTTCTGCCTTTTTGGGTAGCATATCTTAAAGGGGCCCTGCAATCATATTTAAACGTCTACCTTTTTTGCTGCTTCCACGTTTCTTGGGGTTCGGAGCAGCCAGCGGGCACGGAGAGAGAGAACTAAATATCAGTGCGTCATATTTTAACCGGACGACGCGGAAACCTCCTCCACCGACGAGGGCGACCCGCAATACCGAAAGCGCGCAAAATGTGACGTTTTTGGTCCTGGGCTTACTACTGGTCAGAGCCGCTAAAAGCTTTTTTTTTAGTCGAGAAACAAAATATAAGTGTCGCGAACCGTTTCAATTATGTATGAAAGTAGTTTTTGTTCAGTATTTTAGATCAGAAAAGAAACAAATGCAGTTTATAAAGTACGGAAACAAGAAATGACCCATCAACATACCTGCCACCAAGCGGCGGAAAAAGTGGCGCATATTAGAAAGGGCTAGTGGGATGAGGCACCGATGAACGGCGAGCGTAGAAAGGTCCCGAAGCGTAGAAAGGCCATTTGGTGGTATGGCAGCGCGAAGTGGCTCCCGTTCTGTACTGATCTTTACCCCGTGTTTGCTGTCGTTTGTGGCCAATGAAGTGTTATGCCGAAATAGTCTTTAATCGCGCAGCAAATGCATTGCGAGCCACCCTGGCCGCCCGCTTCATACAGCCTATCCAACACACGCTTTAGTGGCGCCCTCTCGAGCCGTCGACACGGAGTGCGGCAGACGTGAGCGCTCGATGAGCTCACTATCCCCCTCTAGTTCACGGCCACTCAATCCAGCACCTACGACGTCATGAAGGAGGTTATTTCTTGCTTGTTTTTGTAATTCTAATTTGCCTATAACTTTTAAAATAAAGCGAATTTTGCGAAAAGAAAAGTTTCATTAAGTTACTACGTTCAGTGCACTTAGGTTCGGTGCAAAATAAGAACCACTCAAAAAGTTGTTGCAGGGCCCCTTTAAGTTTGAGACAGCAGAATTAAAATTAAGGCATTCCAATTATGTAGCAAACCGTTTCATAGCACCCACATTTCCTGCACGATAACAAGATCTAGAACGGTGGCTGCTCACCATGGCACGATGTCTTTTGCCGTTTTCTTTATCCCCTTTTCGCTATAGTCGTCGACAGAATGAGAAGGACAGGGCGTGTCTCGCAAACGCCCAGCCTCCCGCACACACTCCATGCCTCCCGCCTTACTTCGGCCGCACGCGCGTACTCGAGGCGCACAAGATGCCGAGGCGTCGTCAAAGGTCGGAAGCCCATGCCGGGTGCAGATGACCCAGGATCCTTCTGCCATTCTCACTGTCGGTGATTACTGCCCGCTTACGCATAATCTTAGTGGTACTGGGGCAGCAAAGTGTGAGTGCGGGCTGGTGGACGTCTTGTCAGCAAAAGCGTTGCAAACCTGACGAGAGTAAAAACGTAGGATGACGTGGCGTAGAACTAAAAAATATAATTGAGGGACAGCTTAAAATTTTGATCAGCAGTGCGCCTGCATACTTCTGTCACCCGCATAGCAGCTACCGCTTTTGTAGCCGCTCTCTTGTCGTGCTGCCTTTTGCAGTACATATATGTACTCTCGTGGTCTGTATTCTGTCTCGGGTTCTGTGTGGGGTGCCCATCTCCGAGCGGTTCTCCTCCTCGTTATTAAACGACGGCTGCCGATAACTCTGCATAGCATTCCCGAGGATTGGATTGCCTCGGCTGTTTTCTTGTCTTCAGCGTCCGTCTCATCCCGGGACGTTTGTGCAGGTGCGCAGCCACCTAGCCAAGCTGGGCTTGCGCAGCCTCCAGGAGGCGGTGGGGCGCACGGACCTCCTCAAGGTGTTCCCCAATGCGGCCAACCCCAAGGCGGCGCTGCTCAACTACGAGCCCATCCTGCTGAACGCGCTGAGCCTCAGGCCGGGCACCAACATTCGCGGAGGGAGCGTCGCACAGGACTTTGAGCTGGGGAAACGCATGGTATGAGGGCAATCGTTGCGCGTGCGGAGAAAGATGTAGGAGAGTGTTCATGATGCTTGGACGCTGATGACGGTTGTGGAACCATTTATGCTTGTTCTAAGGACCCTTTAAAAGCAGGCAGCATTTTTTACGTCTTGCACAAACGAGCTTGCATGAAGATTGAAATCGTCTATTATGTTTAAAACGTACGGCGCACAAAGACGGGACAGGAGGAAGAGGACACACAATTGCTTGTGAGGACACACAAGCGATTGTGTGTCCTCTTTTCTGTCCTAGCTGTCTTTGTGTGCTGTACGTTTTAATCATCATGCATTGCCAACGCGCCCAAGCTTCTATTTTGAACAGTCCATCATGTTACCGTGCGGATTGAGACCCCAAACACAACCATGCCCTTACACATGTTGTAACAGCTTCAAAGCACTGTGAAAACTGTGTTAGCCTCGACAATATTACACAGAAAAGTTGATGCCGAGTATTGTGCACCAGCTGGTGAAAGGTTTCTCCATCTTCATTTTCGTTGCAGCCAACTATGCAACAGATGGTTTTATTCATGCTTGATGGATCGATAGTTCTCTCGTTATAAATTCTCTTGGCTATGCTAGTTCTAACTAAAAGGTGAAGTACCCATAAACACAGTTTTCTTCATTTTGTTTTTATGTATACATTTTACGTTACTGGACTAAATAAAAAGTTGGTGTTTAATTTTTTAATTAGTTGCAGCAGTTTTTAATATGTCCAGTATTGTTTCAGTTGTGATGATGAACAGCTCTGATAGCTGTGAAGTGTCAAGTCTTGCTCATGCGGTTCAACACACGTGCTGCCTGTTGCAGGACAATCTGCTGATCAAGCAGGCCAAGGCCGTGCTTGAGGGTCGGTCCAAGGAGGTCACCCTTCACATGGACATCACCAATGAGGACCGGGCATTTGCCACCACGCTCAGCTATCACATTGCAAAGTGAGAATGTCTGGACTCTCAAGATACTACCGTATTTACTCGCATAATGAACGCACTTTTTTTTCCGAAAACTCGAGGCAAAGTTGGGGGGTGCGTTCATTACGCGAGGTAAAATTTTTGCGTCCATATTTACTGGCATAATGAACGGACCTTTTATCCCGCAAAAATCGACGTAACTTCTTATCTCTTTGCGCGCCGCGCGGAGACTCCAAAGCCAAACTGCGAAGCGCAAAAAAAAAAAAAAGCCCCTCTTCATCTTTTTTTTTTTTGCTTCGTGTTTTTTTGTTTTTTTTTGTTTTTTTTTTTCGTTTTTCGCAAGTTGTTTTGTTTGCCCATGCTTTCGCGACCTCGCTGCACCAGGGTAGAAGAGTGCGTTCATTTCGAGGGCTTCTCGCTTCTCTTTCCAAAGTGCGAGGAGGCGAGGGCAGGATGCCTTCATTATGTGCGCTTTGCTTGGGCGAGTTCTCTCTGCTTTTCTTTCTTATCTCCTTGCGCGCGGCGCGCGACCCTGGAACCAAACTGCGTCAGTGCGAAAAAGAAAAGAGCTCCTCTTTATGCTTTTTTCTTTCTCTTAATTCCGTGGATTTTTTTTTTTAATGCGAATAGCATTCTTTGGATACTTTACGCACTTTTCGTCTATGTATCTATCTATCTATCTATCTCGGCTATCTAACGTCTTACACCGCGGGTCGATAAATAAATAAAAAAGACCGGCGCCGGCTGGGATTCGAACCGTTGACCCTTTGATCAGCAGGCAGACGCGCTAACCACAGAGCTATGAAGGCAGTCATTCAACGCACTCTAAACGGTTGTTTATATCTTTACCATAGGACGCGCTTTACAGCGCTGTCACAGCTAGCCGGCGCGCGCGTTCCATGTAGGAGGGCTCATTCCGCTCTCGTGAGGCTGAGCACGGCCGCTAGCTCACCCTCTCCCGCGCTCGGGAGAGGGTGATGTAGCGGCCGTGCTCAGCCTTACGAGAGCGGAATGAGCCCTCGTGCATGGAACGCGCGCGCACCGGTAGCTGTGACAGCGCTGTAAAGCGCGTCCTATAGGTAAAGATATAAACAACCGTTTAGAGTACCGTTGGTTGAGACTAGCTGAGACGCCAGAAAGTCTGGTCGGTACCATTTTGAGTGTTTGTGCGTATGGCGCGTGCTTTGCTCGCCTTCCTAAGTGACACAAACGCACGTGCTGGGCTGCGGAGATCGTGCGCAGGGCTGTGAAAGTGTCAACAAATTTAGAATCGCCTCAAGAGTGGGCTGGCGTATCTAGAGTGTGCCGGCCACCTAACGAACGCGCATAACTCCGCACCGTTTGATGCTATTCGCATTAACGTAGATAATCATTCCCAAAGGATGGGTTCTGCTGATTTTTTTTCTCTTGGTTCTGTGGATTTTTTTTTTTTGCCGCCTTTCGCAAGCTGTTTTGTTTCGCTTTGCTTAGGCGAGGGCTTCTCCGCTTCTCTTTCTAACTCCTTGCGCGCGGCGCGCAACCCAAAATCCAAACTGCGCTGTGCAAAAAAAAAAAAAAGTCTCTTTCTTATGCTCTTTTTTTTGCTTCCGAGTGATCTTTTTTTATTTTTTAACGCCTTTCACAAGGCGTTTTGTTCGCTCACGCTGCACATGCATTCGCGACCTCGCTGCACTAGGATAGAAAAGTGCGTTCATTTCGCGCGCCTGGAGGGAGGGGGTCAAAATTTTGACGTCCGAGTTGGGAGTGCGTTTATTACGCGAGGGAAAAAAAAGTCGAAATCTTGGGAGCCGACTTGGGGGGTGCGTTCATTACGCGAGTGCGTTCATTGTGCGAGTAAATACGGTATATTGGTGCATAGTAGCAAGTTTACCTCAAAACCACGTGACTCCTACCTTGGTAATTGAAACGTTAGCAACCGTTTCTGTAGCATAATTAACAATCATGTGTTTTTTTATCAACTAGAATGTTTTGTGCTCTGTTTAAAAAATTTTCGAATACCGGTATCTTTTGACGCTTGCATGATATTAGTACTTTTAATAGACCGTTCGCTATAGCCTCGCTTTGCAAGCGGGAGCTTGTGCCATCATTTCGATGCATGGACTGAAACTACTAAAATTTTCTATGTGCTAGTACATATTGGTGTAGAAATTTTAAATTTCATTAATATTCATAATGTTTTGTGCAGTTATTTTTTATGTTGATTGATTCCATCTTTTTTTTTGTTTAAAGTTGTTATCAAACTCTTTAGTCCCCCTTATGTAATGGCAAATAGGCCTTTGCGGTATTTTGAATACATAAATTCTCGCGGAAGACGCAGTAGCTGTCTTATACATAGTTTAAATTAAGGCCTCAGTTCTGCAAGGCAGCATGTTTTTTTGTTTTTTCTTCGGTGCATTGTTGTGCATATTTAGATGTATTGTAGATGACACATAATTTTAATTCTAAAAGTATCTTTTAATTCCAGCAGAAATAAACTAACTAGAACAGGAAAGTTGTTTGGTACCTTGGATATTTATTCTTCAGGCATGTGCAAATAGTAGATTTTGAGTTTGAAGCGAATTCGAAGCGAATAGGGGTAATGGCAGATTATTTTTAGATTGAATGTCCAAGAGTTTCTCCCAAGTTTTTCACTACTGTTGCACCATGCTTAACAAAAATTCAGCTGAACTTGCGATGGTTGCTCCCAAGCTTCCATTTGTTAGTTTCTAAGCTTAGTGAATTTTAATCCAACTATATTTATGGACCATTGCCTCCTAAATTCCAATGCCTACATTGGGATGGCAAGTAAATGATGGATTTTACATAAAATTGAACCTTTTGAAATGCTCAGTTACTTTACCTAACTGAATGGATTTACAAATGTTCTTGTTATATGCAGATATCCTTTCTTTAATCTCGGACATGAAAAAAAAAAATAAGAAAGGTTGCCATGAGTGATGTGCGCATGTTGTCAGTGCATATCTGTTTAACATATGCTCTTGCATAATAGCCACAGTTCAATTTTGAAAATTCTGTTTCTTTTCAAATACATTACACTCTCGCACACCATCTCGCTTTGAAAGTATGCTTTTCTCTAAGCTTGTGACTGCAATATTTGTACTTATCGAAGTGTTGATCGCGGCAGGTTAGCCCCATTGAGCGCGCTTCCTACCGAGCGCCATTGCACTGCGAAGAAGCAAGACTGCCGGAAGCGAGCTCTGCAGGTGTTGCTTCTTTGCGATGCACCGGTGCTCGGTGGAAGTGTGCTTAACGGGGCTAACCCGCCGCAATCAACTCTTGTGAAAATACCAATCTAGCCGTTAATTTCGAAACGATATCGAATAACGTATTATTCTATTTGAAAATTTGAATATTCACACAATCCTAAGGCTTGGGATGTGAGTGTCCCAGGTTGTGGGCTACTGAGACAATATAAGGTCTGGCAGAGAACATTTTAGTAGCACTTAAAATGAATAACACGTGCCACAACAACGATGAAAACAGTAATAAAAGAAATTTGGTTTGCAAAATATCTGCTTAAAACATCGCTAGAAGCCAGTTTTAGTGTTTTTAATTTCATTTGCCCCATAAAGGCTTCAATTGACTAGATTAAGGAAAGTTGCTCACTTGCTCGAGCATTTGCCCTCGCTTTGGCTTTTTCTGTTTCTGGTCTTTCGTAATTTATTTTGTGGATCTTTACTTTTTCGTTACTCATTTCGTGTAGCAAATGTCCGAGCCATCCACAACTCGTTCCTTTTCTGTAGAAATCTGTCCGAGGCAGCGCCTGCACATGTTTGTTATCTATCGTGCAGGAAGTATGACGACAACGGCCTCCCGGAGGGCTCTCGGATCAGCGTCTTTTTGAAGGGATCGGCAGGCCAGAGCTTCTGCGCATTCCTTTCCAAGGGCGTCTATGTCACCCTCGAAGGAGACGCCAACGATTACGTCGCCAAGGTAAGGGACACTGTTCGGGTTACTTTGGTAGCCTCGAGGAATTCCGTGAAATACCCACGTTGCTGGCAGAGCTCGCGGAGCAGTGCCACGCCCGTGTTGAGGCTGGTTCACAGATTTGAGTTTTAGTGCACTCTAGTGCGTTGCATTTCTTTGTGATCGCTTACGACGAGTTGGAGTGCTTGCAGTGCGACGCCTGTGCCTCTTCCACCCCAGGGCCTCTCTGGAGGGGAGCTGGTGATCTTCCCTCCCAAGGACCTTCCTCCCGAATTTAAGTCCGAGGAAAACGTCCTGGTGGGCAACACGTGCCTGTACGGGGCCACGGCGGGGAAGGCCTTCTTCAGGGGGCTCGCCGCCGAGCGCTTCTGCGTTCGCAACTCCGGAGCCACGGCCGTCATCGAGGTGGGTCGTGGTCTCGGGGGTGGAGAAGATTCCTCGCCGAGGTTGAATTACCACAGGGACGTGCACTAACTAGGTGGGACAGTTTGCGGAGTGGCGTCTGGTCGAAGCAGTATGTCACACTCTTGTTGTAACTTGCCAAGACCTTGGAAGACCTCAGCGAAGTCTTTGTCAACGTTCAACACCGAAAAAGAGTTGAGGGAGCTGAACAGTCCCATGTGATTGATGGCTTACATGCTGAGAAGTGCGGAGGTGCGGAAGGATGTAAATGTCTTCGACGCTTTTCGGCTATAGTCAACTTCACATGTGTATAATGGAGTTTAAAATATGCTTAGCAACTATGTGTGATAAGTGAATCGCATGTACACTGCATGACACGCAGTAGACTCATTAATTCAAACTCCAGGAAGCCACATATTTTGTTTGAATTATCTGAAATTTATATTAATATGATGCAAGGTAGAATTATGATTTGTGATATGGATGGCTACACATACGAAGCATATATTTTGTGATTTCCTCAAATATTTGGGTTTTTTTCGCGGCAGTTTTTGCAGCAGGCACTGCAGTCGTGTTAGCTGCCAGTTGGTAATGTCGTCTAGATCCATAGCCGCATTCTTCGAACTTCGCAATCCTTCCGTCGCTGCACTTGAAGCCTCGTAAATTCATTCGCAACACCAGCTGATCTCTCTTTTTTCGCAAGATCGGACCTCTTACCGGCAGGTAATTACTCCATGCTTGCTTCAGCCACAAAACAGGTGCTTTTTCCAGTTGCGGAATTCGCCGCTTCCCGAAGCTGCTTACGGTCCAGTGCGAATTTCCTAGCCTTTTCTCAAAGTTGGTTTTTGGCTTTTACAGTCGTTGTCAGCATGCTTTTTGTAATGACCTATATCAATGCCACTGACTCTTTTTTTCACGCCCGACTCAGCTTCATTGATGATAGCCAATCTCTCCTTCATGGGGAGCGATTTATACTTGCCGCACATACGCATGTCGAATGGTTGAAGATGAGGCCGAGCCGGAGACCGCTAGCGGACTGGGAAATCCCGGTTTACATACTCGGGAAGACTTCAGGGTGGCGAAACCCTCGTTGTGTTCCTTTTTCTAGCGTTCAGGCACTCAGGCGGCTGCGAGACCTGTGCCAAAAGTCAAGTGCGAAACAAAAGCAAAAACATAAAGTGCAAACGCTGCTTAGGGCTAGGACTACTTGGGCTACAAGACAATGGGAGATTGAACTGGATTCAATGATGTACCGGACATTCTTGAAATGCAAGTGCCACTCAAAAGAACCTAGCATGACTCGCTGCTTTTTTGCCATAAGCTTGGCGAATCATTTAAAATATTTCTGTTTTAGATTGCCCAATCGACATAGAATTGGTGCTCACTCTTTGTTTTGGTTTGCAGTTTGTACTGAAATCACAGATGTGTTTGTGCGGGTGGTCACAAAAACTCGTGTAGTGCAGCTCCGAATGTTCAGAGAATGACGCTTTTTGGCATAATGATACAGGAAGGTCCCTGCCTTTGGCAGCTGCATGCACATCACTGTGCTGCCATCTCTTCTGTGCTTGCAAGACTACTCCCAGAACATTTTGATCGTGCCTTTTACTTGTGAGTTGATTTAGTCATTGAGCCTCTCTGTTTTCTCCTCGCAGGGCATCGGAGACCATGGTTGTGAATACATGACGGGAGGCTTGGTGGTGATCCTGGGTGTCACGGGGAGAAACTTTGCAGCAGGCATGTCTGGTGGAATCGCCTATGTCCTGGATGTGTAAGGACCGTATTTACTAATTCGTGCCATATAAAGAGTCCTTGAGATAGTGTTTGTACGAGCACATCTAAGACGAACCGAATCTTCTGTCCAGTTTAGCAATGTTACGATTATAAATGAATACTGTTGTGGCATGACTGCCTCTTTTTCCTTTTTCATGCTGAAAACGTCTTTGCTTTCTGGCATCAGCTAACTTCAGCATCAGCTTATTTGCTCTCAAGCCCTTGTTTTTTCATTATGACCTGCTTCCTTAAGTATATTTCCTTAGAGTTCAATGTTTGCTAGACAAAATGAAACATTATCTTTGCATGTTGAACCTATTGCCCTGCTTTATGTTTCTTAAGGCCCAAATTGTTATAATGTCGAGCCCATATTGTTTTACTATTGTCTCTCTTTTTAGGATTTAAAAAAGTTGTATTGCAAGGACTGTGCATGTGTAGAGGGTGTTTCAGCTAGCTTGTGCCAACACTCCAAAAAGGCCAGTGCACGCTGCAGATGGCGAGCCAACGCAGTATTGTTGACATTCCTATTAAGCGAGTCAAGATACTTTTCATGATGTGTCAAAATGACTAATTAATGAAAAATAATTAGCAAACTTTTTAAGTATTAATTTGTGCACAAACCCTCCAATACAAAACTTGTTGATCCCTTTGTATCATTTTTATTGAGATAGCCTTTGTGTGTCTAATTTTTTTCTAGTTTTAAGGAAAGCGCTTGAGATTTTTAAGAAGTCCCACGCTACCCGTTTGCGATCTGTGATAGTAGTTTCCTTAGTCACGTAGGATTTTTTAAAATCTAGCGCCAATTTTAAAGGTAAAGAAATGCATAGCAAGTTGCTGAACGATTGTGTTGCACGTGAAGCGTATGGTGTCTACGCTCGCGGCACTCTTCATCGTTTAGTTTAGCGACTGGCTTAACGCGTGGCATGTACGCTCGATAGCAATTCCTGGAATGGACATACCGGCGCTAACCCGGGTTTTATAGACATGTGACAGGGTGTCAAATTGCTATCTGTCGAACGCAGAGCAGATGCCCCGCAGGGCTTTCCCGCCAAATAGCACCTCAACTCATGGCGATGTGTCGTGACATGCTGGAAAGACACTCGCTTAAAGGCCAACGACCAGACACGTGATTCTGCAAGGCAGAATATCCTCCTCACCCTGGGGGTGGAGAAAACAGGCAACGGTGGACAGGATAGAAGGGGGAGAGGAGGAAGCGGGGGAAAAGTGGAAAGCGCAGAACTGGTGGTCGATCTTTAATAATCTAAAACGGTCTTGGAGTTTAATTCCCGCCTGGCGTAAACACTTTTTTTTACTGTGGTGGCCTCTTCCCCCTCCGCTTAAAACCAATCAGTGACGAGGCGTGCGGCCACGCTTTATTTGGGCTTCACTTTTGGGCTTCACGAAATGCCGAACACCTAGCCAAAGAATGTTTCACATTAAAAATGAGATGCACGAAGGCTACCTTGGTGGGATGTTTCTTAACATGCTCTACCACTATTGTATTGAAGGGTTTTTGTATAAATCAATATTGCAAAAGTTAGCTAATTAACCAACGTTACTTAAGTCAGATTGGCACACTACAAAAATACCTTCACTTGCTTATAGGGCTACGAACATACTGCATTGGTTCAACACGCATAGAGTGCACCAGCTTTTCTCAACTATTGGCACAAGTCGGCTGAAACTACCCGTATAGGGTCACGAAAACACGATTGTGCTAGACTTTGACCTACCTTTAAAATATTTATTACCCCCAGCCTACCTAAATTACATCTGTCAATGTGCTTGTCTAACGTGTCTCGTTGCTCCGCACGCTCGAAGGGATGGCCTCTTTAAGAACAAGTGCAACAAAATGATGGTGGACCTACTTCCACTGGAGCTGTCTGAGGACCTGGACACGGTGGAGGCATTGATCCGCGAGTTTTACGACGTGACCGGATCGGCCGTCGCGGCCTCCCTGCTTTCCAAGTGGCCGGAGTCGGCCAAACTCTTTGTCAAGGTGAGACCACACTTGCAGCAGGTACTCGAGAGAACTTAGCCTGGCAGCTCGCTTCGTCGGTGGGACGCATCTTTACTCGTGCCGTCCGGGGCCGTTAAATAGGCGTCGCTTCAGAGTGATGATACTTTGGCCATCTTGGTGGCCAAAACATCACTGTTGCCAGTTGTCCGAAGCCTTGTCCGAGATCGCAGGAAACGAACTTCCGTTCTCCAGAAAGGCTAAAAAAGGATGCGACGGAGCACAGTGATATTCGCCCGAGCTTCCCGACACCTCATGTGAATCTCGGAAAGTTGCATACGTATTCGTATTTGTGAAAACTGCCATTTTGGTGCACTAAGCACCAAAATAGTGCTCCAAGATGGTGGCGCCCGCAAGAAAACTGTGTAATAGAGTGCCGATACTCAGTAAGCATAGCTTGTCTAGTGGAGCCGGTGCTGGCCATTCGCGATCTGCTCCTTTGCCACTGTGCATTGTGTGTCAGAGGAAAAGCTCCTTCAAGAAAGTGAGCACACGCAACATTGAAGTTACACAGGTAGCTTGTTTGTCTCTCTAAATGCAGCATGCTGACAATGCACATTCTGATTGAAATGTGGAGCTTTGGTTACATGTCCACATAATTAATCAGTTTATGCACAAATATATATATTTTTCAGATGTGCGTTCGAAGTGTAAGCTTTTACGCATAAAGAGGAAATTGTTGCTGGGTTCGAGAGGCGGCCATATGGGCTTTGGCCATGTAATTTCATCACGTGGCCCTAAAGGTCTTTGGAATTTTGTGCTTATGCCAGCATCATCTTTGCAGGATGCCTACTAGTATTGTACTTATTATAAGACAACTGGTTAAGTAAAGATTGAATGAAAGTTCTGAGGAGAAACCTCTCACTAATTTTACACCCTTTTTGTCGAATTTTGAAATTTTTAAAATATTTTCGTAATACTGTAAACAACTTAATTTGTGCACGTCTGGACAAAGCTGAAAGTTTGAAATTATTCGCGGGTTTTAGTTTTTGCAAATCAAAAGTTAGAACCTGTGGTGGCTGTGAATTGAGGTGAGCCTAAATTTCAGATTGTGGCATTATTTTCTTTTAAATTGTTGCCATAATTATGTTATTTATAGAATGTATGTAATGATCACGGGAAAACCTTTGTCTTCTTTTTGCTTGTCATGTTTCCGTTTTGTTTGCTTTTTATGTGCTTGCATTTTTTATGTTGGCACTTATGTATCCCCCAGCATAATGCCTATGGGCGCAGCAGGTACACCTAGGTGTAATATGTCAGCTTTTTTAAAGTGAAACTGTGCCATGCTACAAAGCTAAACGTAAAAAAAAAAATATATGTCCAGAATTTTTTTATATCTTAGACAGCACTGTATGACTCGTAGGCTATTTCTTCTGCCACCTTCACTATGTCACTTTCCAGCATGATGTCCTATTAAATATTCTATTGTCTGTATATAAGAAGATCATCCACTGTTTGCTCTGGTATACAGTATCTGGAAATAGTATCACTGATTTTGCAGGACCAGTCTTTCTGATGGTGCTCCAAGCAGGATCTTAACTTTATTAAAACATATCGGTAACTAAATTTATACAGTCTAAGTGGTGATAAGTGTACAAAGATAGTGGGCCTGCGTGTTACCTTCACATTAAAATGTGATTAAAGTTGAAGATGCTCCCCCTCAAAGTCAGCTGCAATGAGTGCTGCGACACAGACCAGGAATTTAAGGGAGGGAAATGCTTTCTGCTGTCATGCTAAGAAAAAAAAGATTTTTCTTTTGATGTGTTCATTCTTGAAGATAGTAAATGAGGGAAAGCAGGTCCATTATTATTGCATTGGACAATACAAGTAAAGTAATACTTGTTTATTTGGTTGTCTTCGATTGCCTAAATTAATAAGTCACTGTTTCTCTTTACGATCTTATTCAGTGTCTATCTTTGATTACAATGTAATCAGTACATTAATCAAAAAGTTTTTATTACAGTGAATGCATGTTATAGGTTACTAGATCATCTAGGCCCATAGCCAATTTGGCTAGTTTGGGCCCATTTGATTAAAATATTAGGATGACAGTCACTGTGAATGAGAACACCGAAAATACTTAGGAACTGACAAAATGCCAGGTTAATTAAGCAAATATTTATATATAGTTAGTTAAAAAACTGCACGCATGAAATAAATTGACAGAATCATATTTCAGCAGCGACGAAGATTAATTACCGTACATGATAAGCAAATGAGCATCAAGAAAATAAGAGACATGTTATGTATGTTATGTAGATTTGTGACTGAAGATGGTAAAGTATTCCAGATTTTAATACTGTGGAATTGCAAAAGTCACTGGCCATAGTACATTGCTTCTTATAGCATATTGTATTCATAAAACTGTGCTATAAGAAGGAACTTCTAGTATAACCGATGCAGAGCACAAGTTTATCTGCTTCTTTTGCAGGGGTTGCTGGTGACGTCAGAACGACGCTCGAGCTCTGATTGGCTCTGATTGAAGGATAGGGGAAAACTTCAAAGCAGGCTGCCTTCAGGTCTACCCGCAATCCTTCGATCAGAGCCGATCAGAGCTCAGGGTTTTGACGTTACCACAACCCCTACAAAAGAAGCAGACAAACTTGCGCTCCGCTAATTTGTAAAACAAACGTGTCATCCTTGCTTAAGAGACGTAAATTGAATTGTTTCTTTGGCACAGGTGTTCCCCAAGGAGTACCAGAGGGCCCTGAAACAGATGGAAGAAGAAAAGCTGACCGCCCAGAAGGAGAAGGCTGCTGTGGACAACAAGGTGGCTGACATTGAGGAGGTCGTGGCTGATGCCGAGCTCAAAAAGAAGCAGCTGGAGAACCTCGACAAGACCAGGCAAGACCTTCTCGTCTGTGACCGTGGTGATGATGATTATTCGCAACACATGCATCGCCTTCTGTATGCTCCGGAAGGTGCACGTAGTGAGAAAAGAGAGCATTCCTGATACCAGTGACTGCTCTCTTTAATTTTGTGTCCCTTCCTCCACCTTTTGCTTTCTTTTTCTTGTCTGTTATGCTCTATATGCATTTGAAGTACTAGAAGGGCTTAAGATGTACATTAAAGTTATTCAGAATTTCTTTTGTGCCTTGTGCAGCATTTTGAGAGCTTCTAACAAAATGTTTGTTGACATCATTAGCCCAAACGAAAAGTGGATAAAGTTCTGTACTTATCCTCCACATTTGCAGTCGTTTTTGGAACTTCACACCAGTAGTATGAGTGGTGCCTGGAGGGTGCATTGCAGTTTCTCGGAATTTCTTTTGTAGCTCGTGCAGCCTTCGGTGTCCTTTGAGATTGTGAGCCTAGCTGAACGCTTGGAATAAACTATGCATTCTGCCCCTTTTCTGCCGTTCACCTTGCAATGTGGGTTTGGGGGCACGCATGCAGAGGCTTCATGAAGTACAAGCGTGAAACCGAGTATTACCGGCCGGCCATGCAGCGGATGCAGGACTGGAAGGAGATCTACAACAAGGCGGCCGTCCGCAAGAACATCAGGGTCCAGGCTGCAAGGTGAAATCCCCCCCTGTCCTGCCATGGAGTCAACATCAGATCTTTTCTAAAGCCTATTTCAGCATAAGAAAGTGAAGAGAAGCCCCACCCACATAGCTCTCTAGACTCCATAATTTGTCCTTTCCTCCTTTCCACTCATCTCCGCTCCAGTATTTGCTTTGCCAAAGTGGAATTAGTGGAGGGCCTTGTGAAAGGAGTTTGTCCAGCTATTCTTAGCCTGCAACAGACAATAGTCACACCTCCTGTGGCTCAGTGAGCAACTACTGTAAAACGCTGAGCAAGCTTCCACCCAGAAGTTGGACGGATTCCTATCGTTTCGTTGAAACACGTTTTGTGGAGAACTTTTCGTGAACGCGCGTTTCATGGACGTACCTTTCATCAACACTAACGTTTCATCAACACTAACGTTTCATTGACACTAACATTTCGTCGACGCTCGTTACGCAAATTGCACGCTGTAGGGACATTTTGTTGCACGCATATCACTGAGGCGCGTGTTAACCTACCTGGCCCTCCCGTTGATAATGGTTCACGGCAACAGTCTGTAGCAGCTCATCGCAAAGAAAAAGCTAATGAGCTGTCAATGAAACAATCTGTCGATGAAACATTGCATGTCAATGAAACAATTTGTTGATGAAACGTCGTTCTATGAAGTGATTGCCACCGAAGTTGGGTTTATGATCTTAAAATAACTGGGGGATGGGTAGGGTGGGCTTCACTGCTTAACACTGGCACATGCACATCAATGTGACTGACGTAGAGAAGCATCTCGCGTAGCTAGGTGTACTTAGAAGTCGGGGAGGGTTTTTGAGATCCCTTGCTTTTTTTTTAAACATTTTCAAAGTAGCTGATGGGCACTTATTGGGGTGCGGCCAGATGCTCGGAATATTACGGAACATGGCACATCTGAAGTTTGGCGAGAGGTTCGGTTTTAGAGAGTAATGTCAGCACATGCACGCATAAACTGCAATCAGTTAAATGATCTATGGGGGCTTGATGCAAGCTGCCAACGTATATAAAGCGTGGGAATCGGGCATAAACAAGCACAATGCTTCTGAGTGTTCCTGTTTGCCATGACAAGATGGACTAATCGTATCATCCAAATAAATAATTTAAGGTGCATTTCTTTTACATTTTGTGCTTGATATTAAACTATTAATGCATATATTATTCCCTCACATTTATGTTTCTTAAAAATGAAGTCTTAGCTGTAGCTGCATTTTTATTGCTATTTGTGACGGCGCATGTTGGGCAGTCAATGTTTGCTTGTTCTCCTGTATATACCGGAAATGGGATAAAATAAGTTGGAGAGCCTACCACGTTTATGTCTAAACATGAAAGCATTAGGTTGCAATAAACCTCACTTCGAACTTCCATTATTATTTTGGTGGCCTCGATTAAATATGAGCAACATAGATTACATACATCCTAATCTTATTATCAAAGTCTTCGGCACAGTGCTGTATTTGTTTAACTAAACATGGCTTTTGTCTCTTCTTCATTTTTGTTGAAGCCTTCTTTACTTGCCAGCTATCTTGTTATACAGGGTGTTTCACGAAAGGTGGACAAATTCGATATTGCGAAAACTACGCGTCGCACCAAAAAAAGGCTTGTGTCGTTTTGGTCCTGGGCCAGGGACCTTTTAGGAAAATTATTAAAGTCCGAGATAATTATATTGTTAATTACTTTCGCGTAATTAACTTTTTTATTATTGGGTTTAAGGGAATGGTTTCAATTAGAAAATTGCTCAGCATCGTCAAAAAACACTAAATCAACAAATTGCAGAACGATAGAAGGCACGGGAAGCATTTTACGGCTTTCTGAAATACCGTACAAATTCGACGGGTTTTTAGTTTCGGTTTGTAATCGGAGCGCATCTCCGCCCCGGCAGCACCGCGCCCCGTGGAGAGATAGTGCAACCAGCCTCTGCTGCGTCGCGCGATGACAGCGCAGCAGAGGTTGGAGGTACTATCTCTCCGCGGGGCGCGGTGCTGCCGGGGCGGAGATGCGCTCCGATTACAAACCGAAACTTAAAAACCCGTCGAATTTGTACGGTATTTCAGAAAGCCGTAAAATGCTTCCCTCACCTTCTATTGTTCTGCAATTTGTTGATTTAGGGTTTTTCGATGACGCTGAGCAATTTTCTAATTGAAACTATGCCCTTAAACACAATATCAAAAAAGTTAATTACGCAAAAATAATTAACAATTTAATTATCTCGGACTTTAATAATTTTCCTAAATAGACCCCTGGCCCAGGACCAAAAAATACAAGCCTTTTTTTGTTGCAAGGCGTAGTTTTCGCAATATCGAATTTGTCCACCTTTCGTGAAACACCCTGTAGATTTTAGTGATCATGACGAACTTATCTGATGGTTCTCTGGTCTGTCGACTTTCCTTGCCAGGTGCATGGAGTGTGGAGTTCCCTTCTGCCAGTCGTCCCATGGCTGTCCTCTCGGGAACATTATTCCCAAGTGGAATGACCTTGTGTTCAAGGTGAGCTCGTCTTGTACATTGTGATTGACTCATTGAGGCCAGCACTGTTGCCACGAGCGATTGTCATTATATTTTATTCATGCTCATGATGACTGCTACGCTATGGTATATGACAGTTATTGATTATGTTTATTTCAAAGCTTCACTTTGTTCACTCTTGATCTGCTATAGGAAAGAAAAGGGGTGAAATATGGAGAAAGCAGCCACGACTTGGAGAGTTCACAGCAACTAGAAAAATAAATATAAAATTGTAAAGCTGTCTCGCTAAAAAAGGCCAAGAAACAGCAGGTTTGCGTGACCAACCTGTATGAAAAGTTATGTCTTCAAACAACTTCCAAGGTTTGAGATAAGAAAATTTAGTCATTTTTAAATTTATATGAAATATGCTCTGAGAAAACTGGTATACTGCCCGTATTAAATTTTCCAGATTACTTAAAGTTATAAGTTACATAGTTCCAGGTCACATATTTATGGCATCTCCGGCCAACAGTTATTACAATGTTCCTTCTGTTTGACAAATTGCACTGAAGTACTACTATGCAGCTCGTGCTTGATAAGATTAAATATAAATAATATGTGTTCAATGGAATTTTTCCACTTTACCTATCAAGCTCTATATATAGCCCAAGGAACAAAAACATATAAAAACCAAACAAAGAGAAAGTCTTGTGCTCTGCATATCTCTAAAGGTAATAATTTAAACTTGGATTCTTCACATAATGTCGATTGATGCAGAATGCATTGTGTCTGTCTTAGTATCTCACTTTTTGACTTTTTGTTGCTTGTAGACTTTCCAGATGTGTATCGTTCACTTTGACTTCTTGAGGTTTTAGACTTGTTTAAGAGGCTAAGACCGAAGGTCCACATATTCTCCTTCCTAACCGAACAGCAACGGCATATCCAACGAATTAAAGGGACACTGACAGGGTATTTATGTTCGCCATGGTTTCTATTTGTACATGACACATGAGAGTCCAACTACCCAGAACACATTTTGCGGCTCGAAATTCGGTTTCTTTTCGCCCGAAAACCACCAATAAAGAACTGGTTGGTTTGAGTAGTGCTCACTCTCTTCTCCATGGTCACGTGCCGTTTTCTATGGTTTAGACACAGCCACCAAACATAATCAAAGTCGTGAATTATCGAAGATACCACTCAATAATAAAAAATAGAAAAATAAATGTGATACCCATTTTTTAGGCCTCTTAAAAGCTGCAAATAGGTTGATTGAAAAAAAAAAGTTGCACAGCGATGTGACTTCCGGCAAAGCTCTCCTCCTCTATATTTCTTCTCCCTCCCCAGTCCAGTTTTGGTTTCAGTTTCGAACATTTGTAATTTTTTTACTTTATTTAAAATATATGTGACGCTGTAGCAAAACATTGATGGGATAGCCTTCTGACACCATTATGAATCGCCCAGCAAAAAATAAAAAAAAAAGAAGTTTTTTGGGGGTGTCAGTGTTCTTTTAACAACGCACTACATTCGACGGACTTTGAGCGTGAAGCGCATTGATGTCCCGCACTTGCGGCCGCGTTTGTGCAGCAAGACTGGAAGGAGGCCCTCGCCCAGCTCCTCCAGACCAACAACTTCCCGGAGTTCACGGGCCGGGTATGCCCCGCCCCTGTGAGGTAGGGAACCTCCTTCGACCTAATCCCAAGTCTCGCAGAAGCTTCCAAAACTGTTTGCGGTCGAAGGGATTGCGGGTGCATGACAACGACGACCGTCATTTTTAATTTAAATTGCGACAACTACTGTAATACAGTGGAATTGTATTGTCATACAGTGGAATCGCAGATAATTCAAACTCGTGGATAATTCAAACTAACATGCAAGTCCCACTCAGTGTTGTAGGCGTTACCGAAAAAAGTAACTAAATACGTTACTCGTTACTTGCAAATAAAAGTAACGCGTTACCGACCTACGTTACCTCAAAATAAAAGGAACGCGTTACCGTTACCGTTACTGATAAAAAGTAACGCACGTTACTGTTGCGTTACTTTTTATTCACGAACTAAAACATTTGCTGTTTCGACGTTTGATATGTGCGTAAGCGCCATAGCTAAAATATGTCCATGCGGAAACTTAATTACCCTCTCTTTTTTAGGGTTTCACCCGAATAGTTACAAGAAAAAACGCGGAAGTATATATGAAGCTGATTTATAACATGTTGGCACGGAACTTAACAGAAGAACCGGCCTCCCTCATTAGCACAGAAATTAAGACCAGCCGAGATTGAAACTTTGAATATATTTTATTCACAACATGTCGAAGTACAGATAGTTGCTGTGAACAAGTTCCTCCGTTACCCGAAGCACACTCCGCTGTTGTACTTCAGCAACAGCTGAATTTCGAAGTTGGCATCTGACATTCTACCTCGCTTCTTGGTAAACACGTCCGCGCCTACGCTAAATAGGCGTTCAACGGATGCGCTCGATGGTACTGCCGTGTTTACTTTGAGAAACAGCTTGTGCATCAGAGGGAAGCTGTTTTTTAGCTCCGTCAGTGCAAAGTTGTGCGGCACCAGAAAGTACGCGATGCTCATCATCCCCGGACAAGGAATCTCCCAAATCCACCCGAAGCCGGACCTCTTTGGCCTTCCAGCCGAGGCGACGGCGGTAGCGAGGTCAACGAGCCGCGGGAGAAAACCAGTGGCAGGTGGCGTGTGACGTCAAATCTGACGAGCACCGACGTCAAAGAAAAGTGGAGGACAGCGGCATTTTTTGACTAAGGAATTTATAACTGGGCACTTAAAAACACACAAAAAATTAAAATTTAATTTTTTTAAGTTTTAGGAAGTAAAGTAACGTAACGTAATTTCGTTACACGTTACTCAAAATAAGTAACGTAAGTACGTTACCCGTTACTGTCTTTGAAAAAGTAACGAGTACGTTACTACGTTACCAAAAAAGTAACGCGTTACCGGTAACGCCGTTACTTGTAACGCGTTACCGCCAACACTGGTCCCACTTATGTGTTTCTAGGAAGGAAACTCCCGGTAATTCAAACTTTGCATTATTCAAACAAAGTTGGGGTCCCCCTCAGGTTCAAATTAAAGAGAGTCCACTGTATCAGCTAGTGCCACTGACAAGGTGAGGACGGAAAGGAGGAGTTTCAGTTGTCCCACCTCCAGCGTGAGCTTCCTACCTTCGACAACGCTTGGGTGCCTCATGCGCCTCAAACATGCACATAGCCAAAGCACAGCAGAAGGCATGGTGCAGTTTTCACTCTGTCAGTGACTAAGTGCACGTTAGTCATCTAGGAAAGCTGTGCTTTACAAATAAACTGTTCTGTCGTAAAATTGTGAGGGTAAAAAAAAAGAAATTGGTTGGTGCATAGGTTTACTATGCTGCATAAATTCCTGTCGAACTACGGCCGCAGCTGAAGAAACGTCCACAGACTCCTGCTGCATGACAAGGTTGGGTACTCGGGAAGCAAATGCTGGTGGCTCGGAGTCCACTAAAGGCAAACATGCAAACCCCACCCCCTTCCCCCCACCCACCCGCGCTGCCATCTCCAAGGAGCATACGCGTAATCGCGCGCGATTGTTTTTAACGCTTCGCCGAGTTGCGTGAACTGCCTCTGCTGCAGAGCACGGAGCTCGGCCGCTTGGCCACTGTCAAGAACTATGAGCAAAGATTATGGAATCACGGCTGCCGGAGCGGTGTCTATCGCCTTTTCAAATGGACAGGAGCGTGTCGCGCTGAAGCGAGCAAACGAGCGAGCCAGCAGATAAGAAAGGACGTGCGTGCGCAGTGCACGGTTCTCAACAGCAGGCGGCACGCTGTCGGGGGAGCGCACAGTCGCCGATTGCATGCAGCGTGTGCAGTTGGCAACTGCTCTTGGAGTGGGGACTTTCCTCAGTGTGCGTTCGGCAACAGCAGAGTGGACTAGTGGTCTACGAAGGCTCTCGGTCGTGTGCTTTACGTACCACAAATGCAGCACTGGAGTGACAGCACGGGGCACAGCAAGGTGAAGAGGGACCAGTGAGAGCTGCGACTGCAAAACGAGAGCGCCCGGCAGCAACAGGAAGCGAGTTGCCATTACATAGTGACTGACTGGCAGTTCAATCGTCAGTTCACATACAATCCGCTCATCGTGGCACGTAATACGCGCGACAAACTGTGGTTTTTGGCGGACGTAAGCAAATTCTTTTGAGAGGCTACGAATTTAGAATGCCTCGGGGAAATCCCATAAAAACAGTCAATCTTTTTTGCCCATCAACAGCAGTGCCTGCAGCTCTTGCGGCGCAACCGACCGATTCGCATTCATTGCCCTTGCTTTGCTTCTCTCTTGTTCCCCAGGGTGCCTGCGTGCTGGGCATCAACGAGCCGGCCGTGACCATCAAGAACATAGAGTGCTCGATCATCGACAACGCCTTCGAGCAGGGCTGGATCGTGCCCTGTCCCCCGAAGTCCGCTCAGGAAAGAGCGTGGCCATCGTGGGCGGAGGTCCTGCGGGGCTGGCTGCCGCCGCACAGCTCAACAAGGTGCTGCGCCGAATCAGCTTCGTTCGATAGAAGTGAACTAATTTGATCGACTAGAAACATTTTAATAATTTAAACTTTCGTTGAACGTTGGTCTGAGTACTGGTGTATTCGACTTGGTGTGGATCAGTGTGCGAGTAATATTTAGAAATGTAGGAGATTCTTGGAGATACAGCAAACCTTTTCCAACTTGGCCATTTGTAGTATGCGCCTGGAGTGTCCGCCTCTAAGGAACCATGAAATGGTCCATTTCACAGTCTATAAAGACATGCTAGGGTTTTGGGGTATCCATAGAAAGAGATACGCTACGTCGATGCTTAGCGAGCTCTTTTCACTTTGGGAGGTGTCCAGGTTACAGAGGTGTCTGACTTTGAAGGTTTCACTGTATTTTTAAAATTGGCCTCTGTTGAGTGCACTTTTTTCTTTGCGCGCAAAGACTGCGGTGAAGCTATACGTACTGTATCAACATTGTAGATGCCACTTCTTGGCAGCTCAGTTATGACGAGGCTGCAGATTTTCCGGTGTTTATTTCTAAGGAAAACTTGCATATATCTTTTGGTGTCGTTCACTTTTTCAAAAGTAGGTGTATTTCAGGCGATTTGTTTTCTGCGGACGCTAAAAACGATGACTATTTGTGAAATTAATCACCAATGGACACAGAAAAACTTGTGAAAAGCTAAGAGTTCAAATTTAATTTGCAATTTGCACATGCCCTTATAATGTTTTACGCTAACCATAAAGCGAGAGTGCTTGCAAATGAAAGGCGATGAGTTTAAATAGGTTAGGGTCAAAGTCTGGGTATTCAATAATGTAATTACCAGGGGCTTTTCCTTTTCTCATTTTGCTACCTTTCTGTATGATGTGACTTATTATAATGCTAAAACAATGTTTATCATATAATTTTTTCATCTTCAACCTAAATCAAAAAGGAAATGACTAAAGTAAACTTCGATCAAATAGCAGTTATATATTGGTTTGTATTGGAACGTTTGGCTAGTTGAACACTAATATTTAATAACTGTGCATGGTGAGTATTAATTTCTGCTGACATTTTTAATCCTCTTCTTTCAGGCGGGTCATTCTGTGACCCTTTATGAAAGGAACGACAGGATTGGAGGTCTGCTGCAGTACGGCATCCCCACCATGAAACTGGGCAAGGACGTAAGCAGTGCTAATGCCTATTCTCAGTAGATACAGCTTTGTGTAGCATGCAGGATTATTTTATTGTCTTATGATGGTTTTGTATGATGAGAACGGGCCCATAATTTGTGGACAAAAGTTTCAAAATTGCCCAATGATGAAATTAATCGAGATCAGAATTTTTACTCAAATATTTGTCTGCATGAAATGTAAGAGTATTCAGCTTTCGGTGTCAATTTTTGCAATATTAAGTTAAAAAATATTTTTGTTGTTGTTTTCTCCATTGTTTTATAGTCAAATAAATATTCGATTGACTTTAAACTGTCCATCAGCATGCGTGCTTGCCTGTAATTATGTTTCAGCTATCAAATTATCTCGCAGTCAACTTGCACCTTGAGTGCCTTTCCTGTGCTGCCAGCGATATCATGTACCAAAAATCAAGCCCGACCTGTGAACATGGCATTAGTGCACAATGGAAAGAAACACTTTCATTAAGTGAAATTAATTGCCTAGTGTTGTGCAAATATTCTGAATTTTAAATAGTAGTTTCAAATAGTAGACTGATAGTATTTGATGTTTACTTCGAGATGAACTGCAATATATTCATATTTTTCAAAGTGTTGATTGCAGCGGGTTAGCCTCATTGAGTGCACTTCTTACGGAGCACGGATACAGTGCGGAGAAGCAACACTCGCAAAAGCGAGCTCCGCGGGTGTTACTTCACCACAGTGGACCGGTGCTCGGTAAGAAGCGCACGTAACGGGATAAACCACCACAGTCAACACTTGAACAAGTATGAATATCGCAGTTGTGTGTTTGGGAGAAAAGCCTACCTTGAAAGCAAGATGGTGCACGCACACACCTGGTGTATTTAAAAAGAAGCGGAAACTTTGTGGATGCTGACATCTACATGACAGTAAAATTTTCTAAATTAAACTGTAGCTGTTATGCAAGAGTATATGTCGGGCAGAGATGCCTTGACTACCTGTGTTCATCAATCGTGATTCTTTTTTTTGCATATGGCAAGATTTGTCAATCCACTCAATTAGGTATAGTTGGGCATCTCTAGAGGTTTAATTTCATATAAAATTTGTTGTTGACTTACCACCTTAACCCATTCGCTACCGCACGCGTCACGCGCTGCCGGGCCCTCCGTACCGCACGTTTTTCTCTTAAAACAGGGCCACACTAGGCATTACTGTTTTACTTGTATAATAAGCTTTTACAGCAAAACTCAGTGCAGAAAACAAGAAAACATGTTTATTTACGTGCTTAAGTGGTTCGTTTAAGTCTTTAAATCACTAGGCCTTCACAGATTCTTCCTCATATGAAGGATATCGAAGCACTCCAGCCTCGGTCGCTTAGGCGTCGCACAACCAGTACGCTCTTGTCGTGATCCGGACTCAGAACTGCTGTCGGAATGGCTACCGTCGTCGACAGAAGGCTCGGAAAACTCACTATCACCACCAGACGTCGCGTCATCATCGCTGTTGACGAGGAAATCTATGATTTCATCGTCAGAAAGGCCACACCGTACACTGGACGCTGCCATCTTCTCCAAGCAGGCAACGATCGAGCAGGGAAGACGACACACAAAAGAACAAGCTCAAACAAGCAGAGCGAACAGAAGGACCCTCGCCATCTGTTGGCAATGTATCCAACTACACTACCCCAAGTCTACATAGCACGCCATCTATGAATGGCTCTTTAAAAGAGAAATTCATGCAGACCGGCGAATCGCCGGCTTTGGCAATATGGCCCCTGACGGCATGCCCGGCGATTCGCCGGCTTTGGTAGCGAATGGGTTAAGGCATTGGACTTTCTGAGGTCGCAGTCCATAAATATAGTTAGAAAGTGGAAGCTTGGGCACAACATTCAGGAGTTTATCTGGGTTTTCGTTTAAAGGCCGACATACGCTTTATGCTTTCCACTCTTGCCCGCCTCCTCCTTTCCTATATCCTCTCCACTTTTCACCTTGCTCCAACTTGGCTTCCCTGGTAGCTTAGGAGAAGGGAGCGCTAAGAGGATTATCTTCCCTGCAGTAAACCGAGGTTGTACGTCGGCCTTTAAGCATAGTGCAACGGTAGTGAAAGACTTAAAGAAACTATTCAATATTTGATTTGAAAATATTTGGCAAACACCACTATTTGCTTTGAATTTGCTTAGAACTCAAAATCCACTATTCACTCATAACTCGAATTGCCACATCTGTATTTTCGAAAAAAAGGTTCCAGGTTTGTCCATAACAATATAAGGGTTCTGCTAGTGTGAACTCCAAACAATAACAAAAGAAAAGCTTGATGTTGTACATGCAAATGTGAAAAGTGAGAGAGTGTCAATTTCTCCGAAGGTGGTGCAACGACGTGTGGATCTGATGGCGCAAGAGGGCGTCAATTTCGTCACGTCGACCGACGTTGGCAAGGACGTTACGGGCAGCGATCTTCTGGCACGCTTTGATGCCATTCTGTTGACCACTGGCTCAACCTGGCCCAGGGATCTTCCCATTCCAGGTGACGATACAATTTGGCACTTGTGGCTCATGCTAATTTGACCTAGAGTCATAGATCTTCCCAGAGCACCGAAACTCCGAAGTTTCTCTACAGAACCGGGTTGCGGCGCTGCAGTCGCCATCCCCATTATAGCGCTGCCCTGTGCTGTTGAAGCGAAGTGCGTCCAGTGTAGCGTTCGTTCTCATGTGAGCTCTTCAATCTATGTTCCTGGCCCGTGGCAACACTGGTTTGTTTTTTATTAAAGTTCTCTCCTTCGTTCCGAGCGGTGCGTGACATGGTCCTCGCTGTCTTGTCTCTTTCTCTTGCCTCGAAACACATCAAAGCCGAGTGTTAGGCTTAGCGTCCGAGGCGTAGAGTTTGATACGCAGCACCAGTGCAACCGGAGCGAGCAAACGAGCCGGCAACCTTCTTTGGCAAACCAGATTAGCGGCTACTTGATATAAAAAAAAAAAAGCTAGAGAAAATCAATGCTCGTTCTGTTTGGTCCTAACTCATCAATGCCCTGAGCTCCCACCCGTGCGCACCCGCCTTAGCAGAGGTAACGTTTTATATACATTTTTGTGGTTTTGGGTCGATCCACAAAATGGCCGACTGATAACTTCCGCCACGGGCTAAACTAGCCAATCAGAACTGGATTCTGCTGGATTGACTTCCGGTGAGCGGACTGAATGGAATTCGGTACTCTGGGAACATTCAGTGACTCTATTTTGACCGGTAGGTATGAGGTAGGCAGTGGGAGTAGGAAGAAAAAATGAAAGCCGTTTACAACTCCCTGTAACGCCGATTTAGAGCGCAGCTCTTGAGGAGCTCGAGGAGGGAAAGGCACTAAGGGGGGGTATACCTCTCCTCCCCACCTCCTCATCCTACCTGATACTCCTCCTCCCTCCTCCCCTGATCCTTCAAGCTCCTCCTCTCCTCATCCCTCCTCTTACCCTCCGTCTCTCTTCCTCCCCTCCTCCTTCTCCCCGCGTGGTGCATTATGGGATATTTCCCATGATGCACCGCGCAATTACGCCGCCGGCGACGGCGCGCGCTGACGGCGACATTGCTGAAGCCGGAAACGGGCGCCTAAGAGCTGCGCTCTAAAAGTGTTTTGAGCTCAAACCCCCCTACCTACACCTACCTCTCTCCCCCCACACCCAAAAAATAAAAAAATTCCTGTCTATGCGTTTGCAGGTGCATGTCTAGATGCAATTTTTTTAAGAGTGGCACTTCCAAGAATGTATTGTATAAATATTAGGGGTGTGCAAATATTCGCCATTTTCGAATATCGAATCGAATTTTACTCCATTCGATTCGTTAGTCGAATCGAATAATAATTTTCCAAAGTTTCGAATATTTTTCGAATAATTTCCGAATAGTCGTTACGGTGTCGCGCCGCGGGATTCTCTTCACGGGCGTCCCACAACGCGCCGGCATGCCTCCATACGTGCCCGCAAGATGGCAATACGTACCCTCTTCTCCTATAGACCAGTGGTTCTCAACCATTGATGTCTCGCGGACCCCTTGTGGATCGGCGGAGATGATGAGGAACCCCCGCTCGTGGTGAAGGGAAGGGAAAGGTATAGCTTAATTATGAGAATGATTTAATAAGTGTATATAACTAAGGGCTGGTGTGAAGTAGACTTCTCTCATTGACATACACACTAGAAAACTCACCCGAAAATTGGAACGTTTCTTCTCAATCGGATGAAAGACAACTTTTAGTGCCGGGCTTGACTGACCAGGCAGGGCTTTGCAGACCCCTAGAATGCCTTCGCGGACCCCAAAGGATCAGCGAACCCCCATTTGAGAACCACTGTCCTAGACAGTGACTATCATCATCGGCAGCAGCAGTTTCTTTCTATACGTACGTTGCTGTTGCATTCATTAGGGACCACTGTATTAAGTATAACCCGCATGTAAGCGATTTGCCAAGAGACGAGACAGGTGACATCGACCCGCTTCGCTGTCGCTCGGTCAGTCGCGCGATGAGGCAAGCCGCATGAAAGTGGCGTGAGCAAGTGACCAAAGAGATGAGGACGTTTTCTAGAAATCCAAACACCGAGCGACGCGACGAGCGACAGGGAGAAATCTCCGTCGCTCGCAGCTGACTCTCATCGCTGTCGCTCGTCTCGTCGCTCGCTAAATCGCTTACATGCGGTTCAGCCTTTAGGGACCGTTTTCGCACGAGACTGCTCGTGCACGCTTTGAAAAGCGTGTCGTGGAGACGTTTCAGAACTGGTTGCAACGGTACCGCCGCTCTGTATGAGCGAAGTAGAAATGGTAGAAGCGGAAAGTTGTTCGAAGAAAAAGTGCAGTAGAGTGTGGAAGTTTTCGGCCGCTCCCAAGCAACTAATTGAAGCCACAACAGCTGCTTGTGTCGAGTCTTTCCCAACACTTTCCATGGTTGTTCCACTCTTTGAGTGTATGAAGATGTTGCTTTTTGATGGTCACAAGTGCAACAAAACAACGCGTTTTCCACAATCTACTCAGATCAGTGGAAACAAGGTTCCTGGCCGTAAGCACACAGGCACATCACGCCTTTGCCACTTGCCTTGATCCTCGCTTCAAGGACATCTACTACAACAAGGAATAAAAAGAGAATGTAGAGTTCCTACTAAGTACAATGCTTCAGGATGTACCGGGCTCAAGCGAACTGTGATTTTATGTTCAGCATCCGCGTGAACCGTGATATTATGTTCAGTATTTTAATATTTTAGTAGATTTTGTCTCTATTTAATTATATATCGTTGAACTCTAGTCATTATCGTCTAGTCGCGTTTTTAAAATAATTTTAGGAAACATTTTGTAACAATAAAAATAATTTTATAATCTCTTTGCTCTTCTTTAGTAGCTGTCTACTTACTATTCGGAAACTATTCGAAAATTATTCGATTCGTATTCGTATTCGATTCGGTGCCACAATTATTCGATTCGTAGTCGATTCGGTTTCAAAAATCACTATTCGCACACCCCTAAGAAATATGGGTTTTTAGTTAAAAACAAACAAACAGTAACTTATTTTTTTTATTTTTTTATAAAAATAGATTAGGAGATGTGTAATCATAAGACTACTGACTTGTAGATTATTTGAGTGGAACCCTCGCACCTTCTCCAAGATAATGTAGTTTGCATAGATGGTTTAAAATATATATTTTTTTGCTTTAAAGGGGCGGTACAACGATTTTATAATTAAAGAATTTGCATCTCGTCATTTTTACGTTGTTATCGTGTACCGGAGGATAGAGAAAACATGTCCTTCATTAAAAATGTCGCGATTCCGCTGCGTAATTGCAAAGCAAAAGTCGAGCTTTTCCCCCCCCTGGAGCCCTAAGTGGCAGCCGAAGGAACTGCGGCGAAAAGATTACTTGTCCTCGCTCGGCTCTAAGCTGCAGCATAACGCCCGCTAATGTCAGCAGAGAGAGGGAGAGGAAGCGTCCTCCGAGATAGCACACGGGAACCTACACGGCACTCCGAATGACGTCACTGGGAGGGCGACCAGGTGTGACCCTGAAGACTGGGAGTGAGTTGAGGGGTGCCCGAAATGCCAATATTTATCTTTTTTTTGCGCAACAACTAGGACACGCAGGCGAAATCGGTTTTCTGTTCTTTACTTCAGAAGTGTCAGAGGGCAGCTTCCAGAAATCTTTGACCGAATTTCGGAAATCGTTGCACCCCCCTTTAACCACCTATCTGCCTTTCTTTGAAGTATAAATATTGAAATGCTATAACTTTTACTTTAAAAGTATGTGTTGGAGAAATCGCTAACATGAGATGTTTTCCCATTTGAACCACCTCTAAAGTTTATTTGGCAATGAAAGCTGGTGATATCTTTCTAGACAGCAAAGTTGGAGAATGCACATATTCAAAGAAAATAACATAGTTTACCTCTGTGTATTTACGTCCGAGACTTTTTGAATTACTATGTACAAGCACTTTACACCATCAGAGGGCAAGCCTGTAAGCATTTATATTGGCAAATATGAGCCCATTGGCACAGACAGTACTGATAACTGGCACATCTGTTTTGCAACACCTAACGAGAATAAATATGGAACTTTAAAAGACTTCCAGATGTCTCGTATGAAAATTGTGCGCAATACTACTTTCCCTCATTGCATGCCAAATTTCAAAATCACAATTAGTTTGTCTGGAAATGAATCTGAAATGGGAATAGCTGTGAGCTGCAGGCATTTATCACTTCCTCTAGAAAAGTAATTGTCCGAAGAAGGGCCGTATTCGCCCAGCGTTCTGTCTCTATGGAGTTCCTGCCTTGTCTGTGCAGGGCGCCACCTGGAGGGTATCCACTTTGCCATGAGCTTCCTGGAGACCTGGCAGAAGAAGCAGATGGGCAACGACATCGACCACCTGCCCCTTTCGGCCCGCAACAAGGACGTCATCGTTATCGGCGGGGGCGACACCGGCGTCGACTGCATCGCCACCTCCCTCCGACACGTGAGTGTCCTGGCCGATGAGCATTGTCCAACGGCATGTGAGACGCCCGAATCGGCGTGCTTGATATTGTCGCAGATGGAAAAGGTTCGACGAGCGTAAACTGAAAATAATGGTTTAATCGGCAAACTTGTGCCAAAAGCAGAAGAAAGATTGAGTGTCGAAATAGCAGCTGTGAACGTCACTGCGGCGGTGGCGTGACAGCTCGTTGGAGCGAGACTGTGAGAGGGAGTGAGTTAGCAAGGCCATGCTCGGTTCCTTATCTTCTATATTCGAGGTAAGAGTAAACTCGAATCTTCTAGAAGTACGGAGAAGTGTTCCTTCTTGGGTCATGCATGCGGCAATTTATCACTGTAAAATATTGAGCAGGCTCCCTAGCAAAAGTTGGAAATAATCGCTACAGTGGGTATCGGTGCTTGTTAGGTCCGAGAGCAGAAAAAATAGAAGGGGCACAAGTTATAGGGGTATGGCAAAACCTCCAATCTTAGAAGCAGCCGTGATGTGCAGCAAAGCTCTGGCTCTAGCATCAAGCTTCGCTGCTTCGCACTAATGCATGCACATAAAGTTTCGCCACCTTGCACCGGCTTCTCGAAGAAGCAGCCAATGTGGAAGAGCACCTCGACTAGCTGGGGGCTTATAAGTTTGATAGAGTAGATACTTGATATGTCTTTTGCCTATACTCCAAATTTTTCGAAAAAAGATTGGCACTTATTGCAACTTGGGAAAAATGCTGCGTTTTACAGTAATTGCTGGTGGGAACACCTGCTACTGTCAGAGAAGCTTGTCAGAAGTAGCTGGAGGTTGGTCAGTCCGTGAAGATGAGTCTTCTTTCCGTGTGCTGTCTTTGGCAGGAGCGAGTAAAACATGCTCCAGACACTTTGTGACTTTTACGTTTATGCCGTGATGGATGTCCACCAGGGAAGTTTGGTAATGATGGTAATAACTTAATTGACCATCTTTATTTCTAAGACAGTTTTAGGCGTCTTTATTCAGACAGATCGGTAAAAAAGTTTGATATGAACAGTCTGGGAAACTTTTGAAAACCCAGAAATTTGGAAGTTTATAGTTCGTTTCACTTGATGTACGAGCGCAACCAAAGCTAGAAGCACGATCATACATTCCATAAATCAGAGGTTCTCAAGCTGGGTTGCTAGGGGCCCAGAGTTCAGAGCAACCTCATGGGTTCCCCTAGCATTCAAATTTTTTTACTGTCCCTGGCTTCAAGTAAAGTGTCTTTCTAGTTTAGGCACCATTTTAGCAAATCTGGGTTGCTCGTTGACGCACAACTATGTGCCAAAGACTCTTTAGTACATGCTTTGTCATTTGCATGGTCTTGTACCTTCTGCTATGCTTGCGCTTAAAATACAATGGAGCAGTTTAGTTATCGCCGACGGCACAACTGTCTTGAATGGTTCTTAGACCTCTTTTTTTAACACTGAGCTCCTGGGAAGCTCCGTCAAGACACAGGGCAATGTCTGAACAGCAGAAAAAGTGACTTTTGAGAAGCCACGTGCTGCCTCGGTAGCAGCTGACGTACACATCCCCTTTTCCTGTGTGGTTCCAGGGGGCCCGCAGCATTGTGACCTTCGAGATCCTTCCCAGCCCCCTCCAACGCGTGGGGAGGGCAACCCCTGGCCCCAGTGGCCTCGCATCATGCGCGTGGACTACGGCCATGAGGAAGTGAGGCTCAAGTACGGACAGGACCCCCGGCACTTCTCTATCCTCAGCAAGGTACGTCCAGCGGTGGGCTCTTATTCTGCCGAATGGAATTACGGGAGAAGTGAGCTTTGTTTGCTTGTTATTTGGTTATTATTGCATTAATTTGTTAATGCAACATTTTCTTGTTCAAAGCAAAAAAACTCAGTAGGTTAATTAGGATTGACTTACTCTTGGTCTTGGCTAACTCTCGGGATAAACTTTGTTTTGCTACGTTGCTTCCCTAGGAGTTCCTGGACAATGGCCAGGGACATGTGTCAGGCATCAGGACAGTGCAAGTGAAGTGGACCAAAGATGCCACTGGTCGGTGGAACATGGAAGAAGTCCCGGACACTAGCAAGGTTTTCAAGGTGAGACCAGAGGCAACCTGCCAGTTCGCCAGTTGATGCAGGCGTTTGCTGTGTCATCTGGAAACTTTAGGCCAGAGGCTTTGAAACTGGGTTTTTAGGAATGCAGGAGTTCCCCAGAGTATGTCAGGGGTTCCCTGAGCACTTCTCGGCAGATCGGACCCACCCATTGATGCATACCTAGGAGCCAAATAATCGCTAGCATGTGCATTACAGTCGAGCCCGGTTATATCACACATGGGTATTTCGAATTATTGTTTACATCGAACAGTCCAAGCATCCCCTTGAAAATCACATGTAATAGTATAGGAGCTTTGATCTTCTGTATCAAACTCCCATGGTGGGGACACTCGACATAGCGCACAAAGCAAGGCCGCTGTAGCTTCTCCTGCCTCCTGCGGTCGGATTGTCCCGGCGGCGAGCACATAGCTCGCTCGCGTTGCAGGGCTGGCAGACTGCCAAGTCAGCATACGTGCACAAACATATGCAACAAAAAAACAATTGTTAAAAAAAAAAAAAAAAACTAAGAAAAAAAAGTGTAGGATGCAAAAGCAAGGGGAAGGGCACGCGTGCACGTAGGGAGGGTAGGGAGTGCCCACTGTTGGAACGGTAGCGTGCACTCTTTCCCCGAACACTGGTAGTCGCTACGCGACTCCTTAAAGGGTAACTGCAAAGAAAAAAAAGTGTTTTTAAACAGCCTATATGGGACAAGCATGTCACAAAACAAATCTTCCGCGAAAAAACAAATTTTTTCCAGCAATATTTACGCCACAGGACGTAATTTAGTCGGAGTCACAACTTCTCCACATTTGAGACTCCCGCTCTTTCGACGCGCGGAGTGGTTGTTATACGTCACTCCGTGACGTATAGCAGCCACTGCATGACGTATGATACTAACTTTGTGGCGCGCGATTTTAGGACGGACGAAATAGCCGCAAACTAAAATCAGTCTCGCGCAATAAATATTGCTGTAAAAATTTTGTTTTTGGCGGAAAAATTGTTTTGTGACATGCTTTTCCCAATTAGGCTGTTTAAAAATACTTTTTTTTTCTTTGCAGTTACCCTTTAAAGGGATGGGATGGTGAACCGAAATTTGGATTAAAAAAAAAACAATGCTGGAGATGTAGGCGGGACGCTACATTCCCTACAACACTACTTGTAAAACGATATCTCGAATGGACGGCCGTATTTTTGGAAAAAAGAAGGTCGAGATTGAACCAGGCTGACAAGGCGCGTGACGTCAAGATATCTCGTTTCCTCCTCTCTTCGCTTTGCCCCTCAAGGCCGCGAGGCGGAGGAGACACGAGGCCGTTCCTTCTCCTTCTCGGAGAAACATGACGTAAACATTTCTGTCAAATGCGCCTCCTTTTTTTGAAAAATATGGTCATCTGTTCGAGATATCGCTGTATGAGTGGTGTTTTGGTATTTGTAGCATCCCGTTGCTTTTGTCGCATGTTTTGTGGAATCCAGATTTCGGTTCAGCATCCCTTTAACCCCTAAATAAAATAAGCAAAAGAAAACAAACAAAGTCTTCATCAAGTCGTGTGTGTCGACAATTTCTTTCGCCGTTATTGCTTTGCCATTTTTTTCTTTTTTTGCCTTTCTTTTTTGCGGCCTAAATTTAGTGACCTTTCTTTTTTGTGGCTTGCCTCGGTTTTTCCATTCTTTCATTTTCTTTTTTAAGTTATTTTCGTGTTTTATCGCCGGTGCTGTGCGTGGCCAGGCGCGCGCGTAAACAATTGCAAACATTGCCGCATTTATGCGGCGGTGTTTCGATCGTTTACATTTGCCTTTACCTTTTAATGCAAAAGCGTTAACTGTCTCATGGAGCGAGCTGACAAGCGCAGAAATGGCACCTTGAATCCTTCCTCCAAGTGTAGCCAGCTCAAAGCTATGAGACCACGCGAAAAACCTAGACACAGCGCCTAGTTTCCCCGATCCCAAAGGAGCAAAGTAAAGCTGATTTTTCGGCTTTAATCCCATTGGCTGGCGCGCGTCGACGAGGCTCCCATTGGCCGCCGCGCGTCAGTTTCAATGATTGCTTCCCCGATGGCGCTGCCTGTCCGCGAGGCAGCGGCTCCACCGTTCCACGTCCAAGGTCAGCGCCCCGTATGCCGCAGACGAAAAAAGGGAGCGAAGAGCTGCTTTTGTGCTTTTGCATTCACAACTCATAAGAAGTGCTTAGGCGTATTTCGAGCCTTTTCTTTCGCCGTTATTGCTTTGCCATTTTTCTTTTGTTACCTTTCTTTTTTTGCTGCCTGAATTTAGTGAGCTTACTTTTTTTGTTGCTTGCTTAACTTTACTCTATGGATAGAGTTTTTTTATTTGTTTTGTTGCTAGTAAACTGGTAATACCGAAGGCGAGCGTGTAAACGATAGCAGATACCGCTGCGTAAATGCGGCGATGTTTGCGACCTTCACCAATTACACTCTACTGTGTTTAGTGGCTCTTAGATGCTCTATTTAGTAAGGCCCCATTTTTCACGGCCTTCGGTATTAGCAGAGAGGTGCGGAAATTTTAACTGGAGCTTAAGTTAACATATTTTTTGTATATCAAATTATCAATGTATCAAACTATTTTACTACCCCCTTTCAATTCGATATATCCGGGTTCGACTGTATTGTTTACAAGGTTTGTGGGCTTTCACACTGCTTTATTCCGTCATTGCCGAGACCAAGAGGGGTTCCTCTGCCTTCAGTTTAAACAGTAAGGGGTTCATCGAGATCAAAACGTTTGAGAATCCCTGCCCTAGGCAAGAGAAGCAGATGAGATGTTAATTTAGAAACTACACGCACAGAAAACATGCCATTCAGTGAACCTGGTACTACGAGAGATAAAGTGCTTGCTTGCTTTTATCCTTGGACTTCAAGGCATCAAACGGGTCATTTTAAAGATTTTAAAGCTAGAAACTTTATTATACAAAGTGCCTCTGAAACAAATTAATCTAACTAGTTTTAAATGCAGTGTGAGAGCTAATATTATAGCTCTCGTGTATGCTTCTGGACTACAGTCTACGCTCATTATAACAGACCTGGTTACAACAGACATTTGGATATAACATACCGATTTGTGAAGTTCGGTTGGTTTTCCTCTGCATACAATTGGCTTAATTTTATATCTGCATACTACATACTCCTTTTACAACAGACCAAAATATTGGTAAAAATCAAGGTCTGTTATAACGAGCTTGGACTGTAATGGATGTTTTATTAATTTTTACTGTATTTTTATGCCGAGCGTAAGTTTGTCTGCTTCTTGTGCAGGTGGTTGCGGTGACATCAGAACGGCGAGCTCCGATTGAAGGAGAGTGGGTAGACCTGAAGGCAGCTTGCTTTGAGGTCTACCCACTATCCTTCAATCAGAGCCAATCAGAGCTCGGCGTTCTGACGTCACCACAACCCTTGCAAAAGAAGCAGACAAACTTGTGCTCCACTTAGTTTCAGTGAACTTTGTAAGGTGTTCCCGATACATAGTAATACTCCTCATATAGTAAAATTGCTAACTGGTACCTTATGTAACTCGAAACCTGTGTAGTAGGGAACAAGGTATAAGCAGTCTCAAGTCCCCCATTTTTTTTGTTCGTTCAAATTAAAACAGAGTGCACCTTTGAGACAGGACGAAAAACCAGGTGAACAATGTTGTAGCATCTCTTCTTTTTCTTTTTTTCTTTGAGAAATAAAAAAGAAAAAAAACCTACAAGGTTGTTTTTGATTTGTGGAGGAGTCACGGCTAGGGGTGTGCGAATAGCGAATAGTAGCTTTCGAATTGAATACCGAATCGAATCAAGAAAAAAAAAGCTGAATATTGAATCGAATATCGAATAGTGATTTTATTTGTAGGAATTTTCCAAAGCATACTGCGAATGAGATGATTATATGTGCAGAGTACGCGCCTGGTGCAGAATATGCATCTTGTACAAAACAAAAAATAAAATGTAAAAACATTTTGGTGAAAAAAAAGAAAAAGCAGTTGTTGTTGGACTTTGGGCACTAAAGATCCAATTTTATGGCGCAAACATAATCTATATACCCTAACGTCACAAAAAAAACCAAAATTACAGCCACGCGTGCCTTTTTTTCTAGTTAAAAGCCAAACCTAACACCACAACTTTTTTTTTCTATTTGTATATCTCAAAAAAGGGGCGTTATGCGATATTTGGCCTCCATTTTAAGGAAGAAAAAGGGGACCCGGGATTTTACTTCACATAAATAAACAGATAGGTGTTAAATCTGAGTAAACAAGCTTAAACAATATAATCTGAAGTAAGAAAAAAACGTGGTTAGGTGGCGCAAGTCACCACCAACTGCCACTATGCATCCATTTTTCTGTCTATCTATCCTGTTTTAGAGAGCCTTGATTTAAAAGAGGGAGCAAGCGAAACTGAAACCACGGAGATGGCTCCAGCGCAGATTAGTCGTAAGTGCGCATGTGTTGTGTTGTCGCGTGGAAAGAAGGCGAGCAAACTGAAGAGCGAGTGACGACGCCTCCCCGATCGACACTTTCGTCTTTTCGTCACCTTCTGCAGTTCGTAATTCAAACGCGGCAATCGAATGGTTGGAAACCGTCTCAAATCTAGGCACACTATTTTTCCGTTCCGTTTCGTTCCGAATCGGAATTTGCGGCTTGCGGTACCAAAAGAACGACGGCGATAACTCGGCTGGTTTCATCGGCGTGGTTAACGTGGTTTTCTTTCCGTGATCGTGCAGTCGCCGATTTCTGTGAGTGCGGCAAGTGTGTTTTATATCGGCGCTTCAATTTGAAACAAGGGGTTTTACTCGTGAAAAGAATTAGGCATGGTGCGGCGGCGCAAACGGGATGTTTCGGTTGTGATTCAGGGGTAGATTGTGTCACGACGTGAGTAAATCTGCGTGCTATACGTGTGCTATACGTTCGTTGCTTTTCTTTTTCTAACCTGTGCGTTAAGATTTTTGTGGAATGGTAGGACCAAGAGGTGTTTCTCGCATGGTCTGTCTAACATCACGGCGCTTACATTGGGAGAAAGAAACGGCTTTTTTGTCAACCCCGCGCCGACCGTGCGTCTTTAGCCGAATATATTGAATATTCGAGTGACCGAATACTAGGAATTCGATTTGCGAATCGAATTATTCGGGAACTTTCTATTCGATTCGAATTCGTATATTTGAGTATTCGCACACCCCTAGTCACGGCCAGTCGAGCATGTCATCAGCAGTTGCACAATACCTGGGTATTTTGATGGCATCATACTTTGTTTTACTTCCACGAGAATTTATATTTACCATAAAATATCGAGCACCCATTCCACAATAAGCGGTCGCCCTTCAATTTTGTTACATTGAGAAAATACACGGACATATATCTTTACACATTGTTGACCTAAGGAGCGCCCGTCCCCAATTTTACATTATCTCCAAATTTTGAGTGGGCACTTGCTCAGGATTCTACAGTAGGTTACATTTATCTTTCACAATTATTTTTAACATTGTTTTTTATTTTTTCGGCCGCATTTCAAGATAGGTACAGCCCACTCAAAAAGTTAAAAGAAAGCTGTTCAACTCATTTTTAAATTATATGGCAAAGAATTGTCTGTATTATGCTTATGAGCTGACCAAGGACTATTATTTTTTAACCTTTTCGTCATCCTCAGCTTAATGTTTGTATCGTAGAAACCGGCTGCCAAGAAAACAAAAGCAAAAAAGCACGAGCAAGGTCGAGCCCGGAGAACGAGCTCGGGACAGTAGCGGCTTCCGAACGGGATGGACGCGTACATACTCATAAATAAATTTAAGACTCGACTATATTTCCCGACAGAGCCATTCTCGCGTGCCACATCCGGATCCCGAGCTCGAGTCACGGCGTAAAACTGCAGCAAAGTAAAATCAACCCGACAGTTTTTCCGCAGTGTGAGACAAGATTTGTTTAAAGTTTGATCGCCGTATCATGCAGTGCATGGGAGGCACTCACTTGATCGAATGACGTTTTAGCGAACGCCCATGTTTCACCAAATGACACTTTAGCGAATAGTCGGTCATTGCGAAGTGGCGTTTATGGGTTCACATCAGGTTCAGTTTTTTGTAGTGAGCCGCCGCAGACTGTCGCCGTGCAGGGGGGGTTAGGATGCGCCCCCTTATTCGTTAAAACGTCAATTCGCTAAAATGTCGCTAGTTGCTAAAATGTCATTTGCTCATGTGATATGGACCCCAGCGGCATGCAGTGAATAAGACGCTGACGGCGCGCTTCTTTTGTTTCCAGGCGGACCTGGTGCTGCTGGCGATGGGTTTCCTGGGCCCCGGAAGTACCTCATCGACGAGCTGAGCCTGGAACAGGACCCCGCTGCAACATCCGCACCCCGGCGGGCCGCTGCAGCACCTCCGTTCATCGGGTCTACGCGGCCGGAGGTGGGTGCTCTCTTCGCTTTCTCTCGTCGCGCCACCCGGGAGTGCGTCTCCTGATCGGCGCGTCCCGTCCCGTCCGTGCGTCAAAAGTGTTGCTGAAGCGGCAACAAATGACGTTGCGAAAGCCGACGGTTCGTGCCGTTGGACGTTGATCCCAACGGCCGACGCTAAAAGTCGAGAAAAAGGTGCGAGCGAATGCCAGCATCACCATCGTCGCGGTGTCCCGACTCGGTCGCCTAGGCTTCCGCAGTATGTCGAGCCGGAAGGCGACAAGCGGCGGAACGGGCGTCCGTCACGTCCGCCGCCCCGACGCCGCGACTCCTCTACGACGTCCTCGGACGAAACGGAGGAACCACTTTAGAGGACGCGGCGAGCACGCCGGCCGGGTATGGGTTCTGGGCACCGTACTTCCATTCGTGGGTTCTCAAAATGGTTTCCTAGGGATCCGGGAGTTCCCTGGAACGCCCTCGTGGGTTCCCAAAGTCCGAGGGTCGTTTGAGGTCGAACGGGACGTTCGTCCTCGAGAAATCGCCGACTGAGGTCCAACGGGACGTTCGTCCTCGAGAAATTGTTGACCGAGTTTACCTCGACAAAACTTGCGGAGGACCGGAACGTAAACCTCGTTAAGTGTCCACCGCCCGGAATGGCGTACTTGACCCGCACGCGGCTGCTCTAGCTGTGGAGCGGCGTTTGGAGATAAATTGTCGGGTGAGGGAGAAAGTTACACGCAGTATGGGGAACAAGAATGGGCAAGAGTGTGCAAATTGGTACAAATAGTGTCAACAGTTTGGTAAAAGGCAACCGATGGTGCAAAAATAAACCGCACTGACACGATCGTCTCGCTGCAGTCACGCAGCCCAGTTCTTTCTATGCCAAAAAAGGGGTGTGGCGGGGAGGTCCAGTTGCGCCCTTTGTGCCATTTTGATAAATTCCCACTTGCCTGTGCCTGAAGAAAAGAATTCCACCAAACTTTGCCAAAGCAAAGAATCTCCAAACAAATTGTTTTTAATGCGAATAGCATTCTTTGGCTACTTCACGCACTTTTCGTCTATGTATCCATCACATCTGGCTATCTAACCTCTTACGCCGCGGGTCGATAAGTAAATAAAAAGACCGGCGCCGGCTGGGATTCGAACCGTTGACCCTTTGATCAGCAGGCAGACGCGCTAACCACAGAGCTATGAAGGCAGTCATTCAACGCACTCTAAACACTTGTTTATATCTTTATCATAGGACGCGCTTCAGCGCTGTCCAGCTACGTGCACGCGCGTTCCATGCACGAGGGCTCATTCCGCTCTCGTGAGCTGAGCACTGACCGCTAGCTCACCCTCTCCCGCGCTCGGGGAGAGGGTGATGTAGCGGCCGTGCTCAGCCTCACGAGAGCGGAATGAGCCCTCGTGCATGGAACGCGCCGCACCGGTAGCTGTGACAGCGCTGTAAAGCGCGTCCTATGGTAAAGATATAAACAACCGTTTAGAGTACCGTTGGTTGAGACTAGCTGAGACGCCAGAAAGTCTGGTCGGTACCATTTTGAGTGTTTGTGCGTATGGCGCGTGCTTTGCTCGCCTTCCTAAGTGACACAAACGCACGTGCTGGGCTGCGGAGATCGTGCGCAGGGCTGTGAAAGTGTCAACAAATTTAGAATCGCCTCAAGAGTGGGCTGGCGTATCTAGAGTGTGCCGGCCACCTGACGAACGCGCATAACTCCGCACCGCTTGATGCTATTCGCATTAACGTAGATAATCATTCCCAAAGGATGGGTTCTGCTGATTTTTGGATTTATTTTCGTTTTCGTCTGGCAAGTGTGGGAATCTCGACTCATTAGAATCTAAATGTGCATTCACCTGCAAAAAAAGTGCGTCGTGAGGCGAGTATTTTTGTTTGCTTATTTGTATTGAAAAAGTCATGCGCCGAGGAGGACGACACAGGAGAGACGACGTCGCTGCACCTAATTTTTTCCTCGATGCGTGTGCTTTAGCCATTCAGCGAGGAACCGGACGTGACGTGTCACCCTTTTCCGGTTAGGACATGTTTTCCTTGTTTTAATTTCGGCCTGTTGTTTTGAAGGAATGCCATATTGCCATTCCTTCGAACCAATGTACCGAACAAACGGAGTTAGGTTATTTGTTTATCTACTTATTTATACATACTGCGGCCTCATTTCGGGTCATTGCAGGAGTAGAATACAGCTGAACAATACAAAGGCTTCTGCATAAACAAACTAAAACACCCTAGAAAGTAACAATCCAACACACCTACCGTAAAATCTCATTACGGAGCCCACCCAAAATTAAGAAATAAATGGTGGTGAAAAACATGAGGTGGGCCATCTTTGGAAATGAGAGAGAAAAAACTTCATAAAAAATTAAGAATAACACAGCAGCCCCTACAATCCCCGTGGCACGGAAACTGATATTGCGGACACGGCAAATTCACGTTTAACAATGCGATGAACACGTGGGAATTCACTACGAACTCCCCTGTCACAGGAAAAGATACAGCACACTGCGGATGCAACTGATGCGTGTTTCAGGGTGAGATAAACACGTGGAAACCAGCCACTATTTTGTGTGTCGCAGGATCCGATGTCACGCGCGCGGATCGCGGTATTAAAATGCAGGAACTCGCTATGAGCTCGCTGTCATGGGAACCGATATTGCGCATGCAGATCACAGAAAAAGCGCGGGAACCCGCTGTGAACTCGCTTGCCTCACGTAGCGGCACTGCAGGTCGCGCGGTTCATGAAATTCCCATCGGACATCACGTGATGTCCGACGGTAATGGGGGGTGGGCAATGTTTCGGAATTTTTGTTACGGATATATTGCCAAAGAAACGGCATGGGCGATCTCTCGGGGAGGCGCCCTTACGGGATTTCACGGTAGATCAATTTAAACAAAGAAAATTTCACAATTTCTGAGATAGAGTCGTAGTATATGTGTGTAGGCATATGGAAATTTTTTCAGATACATTCATAAGCAGAAAGAATGCCCAAGACAATTAATATAGACCCGAATTAACTCGATGTTCAGAGGTAGGCATTGTGTTCTTGCCAAGCTCATCTTCAAGAAACTTCCCGAAAAACCCGGCAAAATGCTCCAAAGGTGGGGGATCGCTGGCAGAGCGCTAACACACCACAGCTCGGACCCCGTGGAGTAGAAGCTTGCACTGCAGAACCCAGGGATCCTTGGTTCAATTCCCACCCCTGGGCGTTACGGTCTGGATGAGCATCGTGATGGTCTGTGGTCGTGTATCACTAGTACTCCCAATGCACATGAAAGACCCTAGGCTAGCAGTAGCACTACCGAAGACACCAGACGCCCATTGGGTTGGCTAGCTTCCTGCTGCCTAAACATAACACACATTTGGCACTCCGTAAATTCTCGAGACGACGTAACACAGCGCGCCCATCGTGACCTTCCAGACTGCCGCATGAGGACAGTCCCTGGTGGTGCACGCCATCAACGAAGGCCGCCAAGCTGCCCGCGAGATCGACAGGGACCTCACCGGAAAGAGCGTGCCTGGCGGGGCCCGGGGGGTCATCCCCACGTGTCGGGCTCATCGTGGGCAGCTAAGCCCTCCGGCCGGTCTTCGGCAGGGGGGATCACCGCCTGGCCCACCCCTCTTGCTGTCTCGTCTCGCGGCGCCGATCTTCTCGTGCTCCTTTCGTGGTTCCCTCTGTCCCAGTCTGGCATCTTCTGGGCTTCGGGGAAAAGTGTGAAAAAAAAAAAAAAGTGGAGCCCACTCTGTTACTGTTAGTGGAGTTGTTATCGTGGCCTGCAGTTCTACGTGTACTATCGGTAGGGAACGAAATACAAATGCCGGAATGCTTTGCCTTCCAAACATACTGTGCTACCTCGAGGCCGATAAAGCTGCGGAGTGGACAGGAGGATGTACACGTTGAAGTGCTCCCTCTCACAGCCCACTCTCCACTCCGCTGTTTTACGAGCCTGCAGATAGCGCAGTATGCATTGAAGGCCATACATTCCAGCATTCGCATTTCATTCCGCGTCAATAGTACAAAACATTTGTCGTCGTTGTTGTTATTGTGCCGAGGCGGGGGATCGCGTCGCCCGGAGAGAGGGAAACATGAGCCAAAGACGTCTGGTCGCTTTGGTGAGGAATGCGTGTGTCATTCCAGCTTGCAGTATTACGAGAGTTCGAGACACTCTTTAGCCGGGGCCTTGCCCGCCTGCCGCACCATTGTGTGTGCAAGAGTTGTTGAGTCTTGGTGAGCTGGGGCAGGTTTGAGTTGTCAACCCATTTGTGAGGACATTGATTGGTAAATAGAAAGAAATTCTTAGCATCTTTATCGATTTTATTTGGGTTTGGTGCAGTCCGGCGTAGGAGTGACTTTGGGTTTTTCAGGGAGTTGTATTCTGCTCCTCAGGTAGGTTCTTTCTGAAGAACCATCTCTCGCTTTTTATTGCGGCCTCCACGAGAACTTTACTGTGGAGTACTGTTGAAATGCAAGAAACTCGCCTCGAGATGGCGTGTCGCTATCTTTTCAAAAACCCATTTGTGTGACGTTTTTATGCATTCCCGACACATTTAAAATGGTCAACACGGAGATGCTGTCAATAGAGAAATGAAGACAGCTCGGAGAGGAAACCACAAAACGTAGCACAATCGTTAGGAACTACTGAAAAGTGCAGCTTAGAGTGGTAGTACCTTCACATGGCCGAAGAAAACGTTAGTCAATCATGGCCACCGCCTGGCCACGAAAATTTTGTCCGTCTTTGCTTTGCCGAGCTTCTTAGTCAGGTTCTTTCGGCCGGGCTTACTATCTTGCCAAGAATCTTGTGAGTTACCTACCACGCTCGGTGTCTTCGTCACATATCCGTCGTCGGTCTTGTTGTGATTCCAGCACCACCTTCTTGTCCGTGTGGCGTACTGTGCTTTGTGCCCTTGTAGCCGCTTGGCAGCAATACTTGCAGCAGCGCCGTGGAGAAGAAAACTCGCGTCGGTACGTCGAAGTCTTTCATAGTGTGGTGCTACATGGGCTTCCGCTTCATTCCTTGTTCCTGACGTTGTAGATCGGTTTTGTCCGTCAGCGTTTCGAAGGAAAGAAATCGGCTCGGATCACGCCGAAGGGCATAGGCACCGTCGGTCGGTCGGGTTGTCCACTGCCAGTCGACGGGCGATGACGTCATCAATAGCAAATGTTTCAATCACGAAAAGAGTTTGACGCGTCATGGGGCAGCTCAGTTTCACGAGATCGTTCTTCTGCTTGGCATTTAGGCATTGCAGCTAACTGTCCGTCGCATTTTAGACTTACCGTTTTGTTTACACCCAAACTATCTTCCGAGTGGGCTTAATTTTAGGGTTGGCATCTGTATTTTTTTCATATTGGCAGTGTACTTACACCAGTTCTTGTCTTTGTTTTAGTGGCTTTTGCGATGTTTTGTGAACCGGCACCGCTGGACGTCGGGTTACCGTAATGCCTCTCTTAAACCTTGTGCGTCGATGCTAGACATTCATTGTTTAAAGTTAGACCGTTTCGAAAACTATGCAGGAAGGGCACATGTTGGAGTCGCACGGATGTCCAGATACAACGGCAAGAATGTCTCTCAAGAAAGGCAGACGACACAAAAAAAAAATCCGATGTGCATACTTATTTAGTGGCGCTTATTTAATTACAGCATGTGCCAACTGCAGCGTGTACTATTCATAGTTGTTGAGTTTTCAGAGATTTACAGAGACTGAAGCTTTTGCAGATATTATGCTTTCGTAAGTTTAAACATATATTACCGTAATATCCCGAGATAGCCCGCATAAAATCGAGTGAAAATACGGAGTGGGCTAGCTTTCAAAGTGCAATCAAGAAAAGTTGAAAAATGCTATTTTTAGTATATCTGTCCCTGCCAAACTTGTTATCGCTGCAAGGGGCAGTGTACTAAAGATACCTACTTTCTAGTTGGCAACACTTTGCTTATATTGCACCTTAGCTAATAAACTCCATTTACGCCAAGGTCATCATTGATCCGAACACTACTTTTACTAGCAGTGGCCTATCTTTCAGTGTTTAAGAGAAATAAAATCAATAAAATCCAATAAAATAAAAAAATTGAGCTGAAAATAGAGGTGGGTTATCTCTCGGGGCTGGGGCATCTCTCCGGATATTACGGTAATTCAGATGAATGACCTAGTCGCAGAAAAGTATATTTAGCACCGTGCACACTAGTCACAATTTTAAAACTTTTAATTAAAAACATTTTTTTTTTTTTAAATTTAAAATTGCTGAAGTTTATACCAGAGATTGCATTGATACCTTCCTGCGGTTTTGTATTTGGTTTTTATGTACAGTTCTGAGCCTCTATACGATTTGGATTTTTTCGTTCTGTGGCTTACGATTGCAGACCACCAGTCTTTCAGGGTAGATGACTTCCACTGAAACTGTGCTGTCCTTAGCACATATACAAAAAAAAGGTATATACACAAGTGGAACTGGTAGAGATGTATTTATGCATGCATAGGCTAGAACAAATCAATGAGGAGGTGTAAGGCAGCAGCTTATTTTTTGGTTTTTTCAGCATCTTCTTTGACACGGATCTGGTGAACATTTCAACACTGCACGTCGTTTTTGTGGAATATCAACATCTGTGTCCATGTAAATAGCTGTTATGTAAAGTAACATATTAAAATGGAAAAAGACAAAATGGCACACTGCTTCGTTCTTTATTCTATCAATTTTTGAAACCGGGGAGATAATTTAACCGAAACACTCTCTTTAAGGCTCTTCTGTTACAGAACACTGGCAGCTAATCTGTGTATTTTGTGCAAAACTTCTCGCTTTGTATTGGGGGAGGGGGGGGGGTACATGGGTCTTTGGGACCAAACACCCCAAGAAATGTTTTTTGGCAATGGCCATTTCGAAGTCTACAGGCTCTTCTGTTTGCAAAGTTTCTAATTTTATAGATTAATACTTGGGCCATAATATCAATCTATAATATATATGCAGGCTGAATCTGCATTGAGGTTGGTGCTGAAATGTTTTCCCCAAAGACAAATGTTGGGCTCTAGAAACTTGCACAGGGGTATCTCGGCACCTTTATTACTTATTTATGGAACTCCGGTAGCACCAGTAAGGCATTGGTTCATTGCTAGGGCAGATAGAAATACAACTTATTTGCACACATAGTTCAATGTGCAAAGTACAATATCCACAGCAGATTCCTCAACATCAGGGTGTCGACCCGAAAACCGGACCAAAATTGTTGTTTGCGCAAACCTGAACAAAGCCAAAATTAAAAATTTAATATTGAAATATGCTAGAAATATATTGAAATTACCCCAATTACCCCATTGGGGCTTATTTTAGAGTGTAACCATGGAGTAAATCCGGGCACCCGATTGTCCATTTTTCGAGCATGTCACAAACTCGCGCCTTTCGGCAGCTCACAACGTGCGGCAGTGGCTTTCTTACCAATGGGAGAGACCCTTGGGTGGATATTCTGGCTCTGCCATTTAGCTACGCCAGTGAGGAATAGAGTAAGTGGCAGAGAGCATATCGCCTTCCCTTTTCCCCACCAGCTCCTCATTGGCAGAGCCACATAGTGAGCATCTGGTTTGGGGCGGGACCTATGCTTCGCTTCACGCTCGCTGGAATGTAGATCTTGCACCGAGGTATGACAGCTGGAAGCTTCTGGAACCTTCGGACGGTAGTTTCGTTCGATTTACCTGCATTTCTGCAGGAAAGTGTAGAGTAGTGTACTTTCAGTTGTATCTCAATACATATACCGGAGGAAGCACACTGCCCTATACCTTTCTGCACCGGTGCAAGAGGTGCAGGTAAATCGAGCTATTGTGTGCGCCACTTAGGCACGTCTAATTGCATTCTTTTTATAACGCAAGTGCCGTTTCCAAGGCGGCCATGTTGAAGCAGACGACACGACAGCCGACAACGCAGCACGTGCGTGCTTCCGAGGGACCCGGGAGACGCACAAAGGCGCCAGTGCGGCGTCGCACATGCACAGTGAACTGCGCCACGTCGTCGCGCCCATTGGGTCTCCTGCAAGAGCAACATTTGCTTCCCCGCAATACGGAGTAAAATGTTTAAGACCATTGCAATACTCTGCTCCACAAGCGGAGCATATACAGTTACTCTAGTGAAGAGCCGGCGCCATTCAGGTCCCTCGGAAACAGAGGGCTTGGTGGCTGCGTGCAGCACTAAATGTACGGCTCTCGGTCAGACCCGCCAGCACGTGGATGCCCACAGGAGACTGAAGTCTTTCCAAGCTTGGTACCAGCCAGCAATGTCACATTCCCTCCCAATAGTACATGGGTGAATTTAAGAGGGGACCACCTCCAACCCCTACACCCCCAAGGGAGACTTTATGGAGAAAAGGACACGCACCACATACTTTTATTAATGGCGAATTCGGGGTGGTCAATCGTCGGCAACTTCTTTTGCCGGAAAACCGGCAATAGTGTTCGCGTGGTCAGTTTCCGGCCGGCGCGCACCGTTCGGGTGGTGGTTCTCCGGCAAGCACCGGCAACTTTCCGGCGCTTTTTCCGCCCGAGCTCCGAACGGCCGGGCGAGTAGGCGCCAGAGTGTATCCGGTGTCGTCACTTCCGAAATGGGAGAGAAGGTCAGTGAGAAAAAATGAACGAAAGAACGAAACTGATCAGAAGTCACTTTAGCAGCCGCTACTCGAGTCAATCCAAGTCGTTGGGACGTGGGTGACGCGGCGACAGGCTCTCGCTAGCGGTGTCGCGCGGGCAAGAGGCGAAGTAAACTGCCACCGTCTGGCGTTTCGTGTTCGGGGTGGTGAGGGTCACGTGGTGTGCCGCCGGCACGTTTCTGGTTGCCGGTTCCGCCGGCTCGTTCTCGCCGGCGATTGACCACCTGAATTCGCCAATGAAACGTCTAGTGTTTGGTGAAGTCGCAATTATTAGGATCTACACCATAGATCTCAGCAGTGGTTCGCCCGTGACGTCGAATATCTTTAAACCCCCCCACAAACACACACACAGAAAGCCTGACCCACAAATCTGTCCCTGCTTCTCCAAAGACCCTGGTTCCCTGAGCCTGTGTCCGTGATGATGGCGTCAATGGTAAAGCCAATCGGCTCTCATTTCCCGATGAGGTTGATTGCGAGGTCCTTTACTTTAGCCGAATAACACAGTGTCCCTGGAAATAGATCATTCACATTGTGAAAAAGATAATTCACAATACTTCACATTAAAAGACAATATTGAAAGGCAATATGCCATTTTCTTGCTTTAAACATGAGCAGAAAACGAAACTTTGGCTTTGTTGGGAAACATTGGCCTCGGGCTGCCAAAAACATGACTAGCATGTGGTATGAGCGGTCACGTGATCCTCGTATGTGACGACAGGCGGGGTCAGGGTGGGCCACCGTTTGGGTAGGCGTATGCAAAGCGCGAGTCTCGTCTGCATTGCAGTCTTCTCGACATTTGGTATCTACGATATCCGACAACGTCTGCACAACTGTGGCATCGGTCTACGCATGTATAGTGAACGACAGTTGAAGAATTTAGCGGCAAACGCGCCTCGAAGGCATCTGTATTACTCCGCCAGCCAATCGCTTTCACTCATTCCTTGAGATCACCATCGTCTTGACAAATCATCTTTTTTAACATGGTGCGTGCCGCTCTGAACGTCTGTTTCGACAAGGTTTCTCGGTGCTCCAGCTTGGACAATCGCAAAAGCCTCAACCGACAAAAGCGGTGCCGATGGCTTCTCGTCATTAGTTTGGTATTTGCCCTTGAGACAAGTCGCATTGCAGAATTGGGGCTATGGGAGCGCTTTTTCGTGGTAGTTTATTGTGCGACAGCGTGAGAATTGTACGGTTGTGTCTGGTGCTCCGTGCCCCCACTCAGAAAATAGAGTAAGCCTTGCCCATCAAGACTGGCGCAAGCTTCCTCTGCGCCGATGCCTCCGTTCGCTCACTGTTCGCCCCTGCGACAAAATATGTCGGAAAATTGTCGTGGTGTACGTCTTTCTTCGCGGTGGCGTGAGAATGCTGCGGTCACACCGCTTATCGATGCAATGCGCTGCGTGAAATACTTGAGTTACACCTCTGCCGTGCTGCTCGCCGAACTCTGCCTGCTTCCCTGCTCACTTTAATAAATGGAGGATGCAGTGATGGAACCGGCCTTTGACCCTTTGGAGCAGGTTCTGTAGCAGGCAAAATATTCGTTTTGAGCAGCCATTGACGCTTTTGGAACAGATGCCAACGTCTGTTAACATATCACTTAAAAACAAATTGATTGCATCGCTAAATGAGTTTATATTTGATAATGACTGAAGGTTTCTCTTTCATACTGGGGCATATTACTTATTACCTTTTGTAACAAGAACAAATACGGCACAAAAGGTACATAGAGCTTTCTTTTTAACAGTAAGGCTTTGTTCAGAGTAGGTTCCATTTACAATGCAGTGGAGAGGAGGAGAGCTCTGCGCACAGCTTTATCCAGCGCTCAAAATGGGAGAGGGAACGAGTGCCTGTACCCTCCACTGCATTGCCAAAAAAAAGTTGTCGCCGACTATAGGAGGAAGGTTCCCTGCCCCCCACTTTTACACCCGGTAGTTTATTTAGTCTGTATGTAATGTTTCTGTAAAATGCCACCAAAAACCAACATAATCACTAACATGTTTATCAGTAAAATGCGCCTCCCAAATTTGATTGTTACCAAACTCAAAACTTAAATCTTATAAACTGAAAAAAAAAAAAAGCCACCCACAAATTTTATGAAAACCTACTCTTGCGCTTACATTTATTCAAATAAAGCACCGCATATTTTTAATTTTTTTTTATTTATTTCTTGACGCAGCATTTAAAAACAAGATCATATAATCGAGATCAAAGAATGGACCTGCAATTGGCGACGTGCGCGATCAAAAGTGCCACTGTGATCGGCCTTCCATGATTGGCTTACAGCTGACTCTGACGTCGGGAAAGAATTTCTCTTCGATGGAAATAAGAGGAATCGAAGAACTTCAATTTTAACAATGTTTGCAGAGTTGGTTTCAGAGTGCAATGATTCCAAGCTTCCACCATGCTCATTACAGACACCGTCAAACTTGTTGTTCGCAAGGTAATGACGTCACGAGAGGGAACCATAGGAGGGTGCCACCAAAACATTTCGCCGCTAATAGTATTGAGTATAATTTACATGTATATCGTGCTACACCACACGCTCACCCATGCCAGCAGCTACTCCTGGCACTCCGGCGCAAGGCGGTGAAGCTCGACGCGTGTGGGCTGAGAGGCGCCACGGAGGCATATGGCAGACATAATAATCAACTGATCTCACTGGGAGTACAAGAGCCTGGTTCTGTCTTATCCCAGTAGCCACCATCCAACTATTTTGCAATGTTTTGACGCTAACTTTTAGCTCCTGACATCGCCCACATGGTCTGAAATTTTAGAGGATGTCGGTGATCAAGCCGCCAGCGCATCAACCGGCCAGCAATCTTAAAACTTCGTTTCACCCTAATTGAAAGCTGCAACCGACACTACGAGCCAATGGGATTAACCAAACAACGTCACCGCGACATCAAGGCACCCGACCATCTTCCTGTACGTGTTCTTTCATCGATTAAACCAATCAAATGCAGCGAATGCCCCTTGACTTGCGCTTTTACTATGTGCAGTGATGTGATTGCTGCGCCAATTGCGCCAAACTGCGCCAAGGGGCTAACCCTGCTACATCCTGCTACATTTTGCCAAAATATGGGTAATCTGCGTTGAGCCTGCTCCAAAGGATTAACTTAGGTCGCCTTTCAAAACCGAAACTAAAGTGAGTACTGTAATTGAGCAGGCGTGTGATATGTGGTGCAAGCGGCCACCTGACAAAGTACCGTGCATCAATTGTCCACCCGGTCTTGCATGGTTTTCCCGGCATCTCGCGTTTCACGCTCTCGTCTTGTGGGTCTCGTCTCTCGTCTCTTCTTTTATATTTTCAGCGATAGACACGGATGTGTGCAGACGCTCCGACGCTAGCATGCCGGGTACCAGCTATGCCGTCATGCTGTGAAACGAAACCATGTTTTTGCGCGGCAGGAGTTACTTTGCTGAAGCTGAAGCAACGGCCGTGGGAAAACTATATTTGGTCAGTGACCGTGGTCACGCGACGTCGAATGTTGCTGTTCCCACATCACTGCAGATATGGTACTTCCTAAGATGGAACTAAGTACCACCGCATGTTCATCAACATTCCTGTTCTTGTTTAAATGACACGTTAGTACAAAAATCCATCTTTAATTCAGAAACTGCTCTGTCAAAGTATTGTTTATCTAGATTCCTCTCGGTGGGCCTTCTTTGGAGAGGGACCTCGGTACGTGAAAGATCTGCTGTGAAAGAAAGTTGGTGAAGAGAAGTGAGCTAAAGCAAAGAAGGCAATGTCTGAAAGCTGAACCCGCACAGCACGCTTGCTTGTCTCGAGTTCAGTCGTTGCACAAAGTGCTCCAAGAACATTTTGAGGCTGGCTCGCAATGCCTTGCATCGATGCACTCAGGTTCTTTATTTTTTATGTGTTTAGCTTGTACCTTGTTTGCCGGCCTGGCAAGCACGCGTCACTGGACTGTTTTTGTCGCATGCTCGAAAGTTACGTTTTGTGTACAATTTTGGGGATAAGGTAGCGATGGAGCCGAGGACCATGGTTTCGGTTTCGATCGGACAGCCGTTGTCTGCGCTCGCGTGACGAAGCATGCCCATCAGCAAGTCTGCCGAAGTTGGCCTCACGTGCATGCGAACATGATTGCGTGACTGAGGCAGCAGCTGGGACGCTTGAAACTCATTGTTTTACGTTTGCTTACTTTTGACGAAAATCTGGCACGTCGGGAACCAGTAAAACGGTGGCAAGCGGTTTTTCAAAATTGCTTGGCAATGCCTACATCACTGTACACTTGTGGGATGTCTGAGCAGTAAAGACAGAAGCAGCGAGTTCCGTCACCACACGTCACATCAGAACACAACACAACACAAAGTGCCCTTTGTTTATACAGCACTTAAAACAAATATTTTTATTTTCCTAAGAATATCTGCTCCAAAATCCACTTTTGTTGCTCCGAAACACTGTCTTGGATGCTCCAAAAGCCGCTTTGCTGCTCCAAAACACTGTGTTGGTTGCTCCAAAGGCCACATTTGCTGCTCCAAAACACTGTATTGGTTGCTCCGAAACGTGCGCCAAAATGGCTGCGGCCAATCACATCACTGTATTTGTGTTTGCGTTGTATATGTTCGAGCCTTGAGTGTGCCCTGACCTCAGATTAAACCATGTATACGGTGAGTAGAGACGCTGTGAAATACCAATTTCTACCGTTTTCTTTCTTTCTACTTCTTTGAATATTAGAATCAACCAATAAAAAATATAAATATAATTTTTTTTGCCCATCTCGGCGCAGGGGTGGCGCAATTCTTAGTTAAAATGGCACTTTGGCGCAAGATGTAGCAGACTTTCGCTCATGGCGCAATCTGGTGCAAATGGCGCAGCACTTCCATCACTGAGGATGCCTACTGGTGTGGTGCCTTCAAAGCTACATTTATTTATCCGTGAAGCTGGCGCCCTCGCCGAGTCTGGTCGTGTTCAGTCGGTGGTGGGTCAGGTAAGCTGCAACTGCCTCGTCCCTACCAATGTCACGCACGAAGGTGTCCTGTCGTACGCTACGACAACATGAGGTAGAAAATCTTTCAGCACCATGCCAATTGTGGCAGGGTTCGAACCCTAACCGAACCCTGCCACGGTTGCGGTACAAAATAAGTGGATTCGGTGACACTGCAAGACGTGAAGGTAACTTCGCGGCGCATTATGTATTCAAATAAATTAATAGCTTCCCCTCGTCATGATGCTTTTATGCTGCCACACGTATCGTTTTGCCTTAGCTTCACAATTGAAACCATGTCTGCTGGCGGTAGCTATTGCGAATCACGCGCAGTCGCAACAAGAAAGCACGTGATCTGTGCCGAGGGTTCCCAAAATTCCCCGCCATTGTGGCGCTGTACGTGTTGCAACAAGTCTATTGTCTAACGCCAGAGAAGATGCTGCTGACGTCACCTGTAGCTTGCTTGGAGAAGAAAAAACGAACAAGAAGTAGCAATATTGATGACGCAGCCTTGACTGCACTGTTGATTACGCCTCAATTAGCCCACTAGAGTCGGCCAATTTCGGCACCTTGGTGTGTTCCAAAGTTCTCTGGACTCTTTAAGAAAGATTTAAATGGAACTAGGTCATAATATTTGATATGTGGTCTTCCTAGGTGATAATGAAGAGGACTGCATTGTTTTTGTTTTCAGGAACAAAAATGAAGTGAAGTTGCCCTTTAGAGATTCTATTAGCATTCAAATGAACCTCACTGGTAGGTATTTGTTGTAGGAAAACGTGTGGTTACCTGTAAACATGCACGTAATAGTCTGCTTCCAGCGTGACAACATTCCTGCAAGCGTAGAAAACAAAACAGTCCATTGGTGGAGATGTTCCCTGGAGCCAGTGAGACGGGGGTCTTTCCGATGACTTTCTTCAGAGATGGATCGTAGTCTTTGCCCGGGGTTATCCGCACCTCATCTATCATAAGAGCAGCATGGCGCTCCACGGAAGCAACTATCGAAGCAACTTTGGCGTCGAAAGCGACGAAGAAAGCTCGGTCAGGATACCTGCATATGAACAAAATTTGCAAATTGCATTCCGGTTCTAATAAAACAAAATGAACCATGAAGAATATTTGCCAAAAAAGGGGTGTAACCTTGAGTGAAGAAATGGGGATTGCACTACTGACAATTCCTAGCAAATACAAAAAGAAGGCAAATTTGTCTTACTCCAGCAGATATGGGTGTCCGGAGTGGGTTACAAAGAAACCTACCCCCTTTCTTGAAATTCCGGGTGTATTGACGACGAGACATTTTGGTGGCATGCTCTTGGACAGCGGTCACGCCGCTCATACAAAAGACAGCCTGAACACGCTGTCGAGGCGTGTTTCTTTCTTGTGTGACAGTCCTCACATTGGTCGTACAAAAACTGTCTACGGGCATGTTTAAAGCACACACATGTAGGTCACAAGCGTGCTTCAAAGGTGTCTCGAGGCACGTCCGGAAATAATTTTGTCGTCGATGTCTGCAGCCAACACAGCGTCTTTTGCACGAGGTACGGGCAGCGTGACGGCAGTTTTATGGTCCCAACTCGCGACGGTGCAACCATAGGATTATCAAACGTGAGCAACAAGCTCCATCAGCACGAGTATCAAGCGGGACGGAGGCTCGAGGCCATTGTGTTCACAAAACCAACACCGTCCAAGTCGACAGTCTTGACATCGCTCGTATCTCCGTCCGTTAAAGCAGAATAGTGCGACGAAAGGACTCCGATCCCACTAAAACATTACGGTGCTCGTTTGGTCAGTGCGTGGCTTGCCATGAGCGATGCTATTTTCCCCGTAATTCCAAGGCCGCTTCTGTCCAAAGAGAGTTGGATGCCCCCACGGTATGCAATTGGCGCAATGCTCGTGCGCCACGCTTCCTTCCACCCTACGAGGG